>CAJUYG010001890.1:15770-48105 GCA_910591675.1 Galerucella calmariensis | reverse complement strand
GCAAGAATAGTTAAAGATAAGCAGAAATGATTATGTAATTCCTCCATCCCCAGAGAGATCCATACAGGGTGTGGATTGATTATTCGTCTTCTTCAATTCGAACATTTTTCATTCTTGATTTTGGTTTGGTGGTAGTTTTCTTGGTATCGTCTTTTGTAGGTTGGTGTCTGCGTCTTGATTTCGATTTGAGCACGCCAACAAAAATAATGATTGCAAGTATTACGTAGAGTGGCGTAGACCATATGTAGGCGTAGTTGTGTGGAATATTTCTTAAGCTGACTTCTTGAATTCTGTTTTCTTCTTTTAGGAGTTGATGAATTTTGTCTAGAGGAATTTCTTTAATGTTAATTTTGCTTGGATGGAATAGTTCATTATTTTCTGTCTTGATTTCTGGGAGTAATAAGGGTTGGCCTGATATGATTTCTTCGTGGTTGATAAATTTGTTACTTGGTGTTTGAAAACTGCAGCCGAATGGTAGTTCTATGAAGTAGCTACCCTTCAGCGACGTGAAGTCAGTTTTTGAACAAATAATTTTAACTTTTGTTTCTTCTGGGAAGACTGCGATGTAATGTGCTGAGTTTATTGTTTGAATAATTTCGTTTTCAACTATTATGGGTACTGGTATACATTTTGGGTGCTCTTTGGTCTTTAGTTGCAACAATTGGTAGATGCAGTTGTCGGATTCGGCGGCTATCATGGATTTTTCGTTGGGGCAAAAGTATAGCTCATGTAGGTTTTGACATTTTTCATCTTCATACTCGTACTGATTATCTTGCATTGCCAGATAAGGTTTAGGTGGAATAAGGATTGTGTTATTTTTTGTAGGTATAGAATACAGGTGGAAGTAAGTGAAAGTTTCGGGTTTGGCTATAGGAAAGTGAATTACAAAAACGATTCTGTCTTTGGAATAGTAAGATTCGACTGTTAGTATATCATAATACTTATGGAAATTTTGAGAATCATTTCCAAAAATTAAGGTATTAGCTGGATAATATTTTAGTATTGACTTTATAATGAATTCTAAATCTTCAAACTTTAAAACACTATAATGTAATGTTTTTAATTTAGCGAAAGCAATAGAGTTATCTATATTATTTAGTATTTCTGTTAAAATTTTGATCGATGCTTGTATTTGATCGAGAGTATTTTTTGCTAGGAAATACGAGACAAAGTCATTAACAAATTTATCTAGTTTGGAATTTAGCTCGTTTAATGTTTTTGTTATATCTTTTTCATTTTGTTGTATTAGTGAAATACTGTTATTATAATCGTCCATTATTTTGCTTGTTAGTGATATTTGTTTATTGAGTGTATTTGCTATATCTTTTTGATTTGAACTTAATAGGGCAATGGCATCGTCGTAACGTTTGCCGTCATTTGCGTCTAAATTACCGGAAATACTTTTGAATATTGTTCCTAAACCGTTTATAATTCCTCTTTTTACTCTTTTATTACCGTGTACGAAATTTAATTTTTCTTTGCATTGCCTTATCTGATATGATATTGAATTTATTGAGAATTTAAGTCCGTTTGCAAAATTTTGATATTTGGTAATAATTGCTTGTGATACATTTTCGAATTGATCCGTTATGTGACGTAATTCGTTTTCGATAGGGTTTAGATCAAAGTAGTGGATAAAAGAATGGTGGGAAGATTGTAATCTAGCATTTCCTAATTTGTAAGGAAGTATACCAGGATTGGATTCCAAACTTGTAATTTTAATTTCTTGTGTCCAGCTGGCTGTTACCAGCGACAGGAGCATTCTGTAATGGTACAATTTTTTGATTAGCGAGTGGTCTTCTTAAATTATTTTTATGGTAAGTGGTAGTTACTAATTTTTGTTTGTTACGAGGGGAATTTATTTTGTATGTTTTCACTTTGATTCTTTCATTTCTTTTTACTGGTCTGGCTTTAAATCTGGGACTGATTTTATTGCGTGGATTTGTTTTATGATATATCAGCGTACCTGGATCGTACGTCAATGGTTCATGTCGATTTGCATTAATTTTCTCTAACTTTTTTGATTTTTGATTTGCCATCTGTTCGTTTAATGTTTTATAAATTTTGGCAGTGGTTTCTTTATGTTTAGTCATATAATTGGAATATAATTTTTGACTGAGATCAATATTAAGAGGATTGTTTGTGTCTAAATGACCTGAAATTATTTCTATTGGACGTAGTTTAGTTGCACTATGAATAGAGTTGTTATATCCTAAAATTGCATAAGGCATTTGGTCTAGGATATTGAGATTTTTATGTGTTTCCTGAATAATTCTAATGTGTTCAATGAGAGTTGAGTGAAATCGTTCAATAATACTATTAGAATTTGGATTAAGTGCCGTAGTATAATGAAGTTCGATTTTATGTAGTTTTGCAAAGTCTTCGATGACATGATTTTTTAATTCGGTTCCTCTATCAACGACCAACATTTTAGGTGTACCGTGATGAGTTAAAAAGTTCATAAAAGTTTTTGCTATATGTATTGCAGTTACTCCTACTAAATGGTATGCTTGTGCGTACTTGCTAAATTTATCAATTATTGTTGAAAATTTCTGACCTTTAATTGTAAAAACATCTGCGTGAACTATTTCGAAAGGTTTATTCGGCGTTGGCGTTAATTCGAATTTTTGTTTTGGGGGGTTTCTATCGTATTTCATTTTTTGACATAACTCACAATTGTTTATATATTTAGTTACAGTACCTCTAATATTCGGCCAATAATATTTACGTTTAATTTCGGCTTCTGTTTCATTGATACCTCTGTGATTATTTTTTCGTTCGTGATACATTTGTACAATTTCGATCTGTGAATCGTGTAGTACAACGTCTTCTAAAACGGTATTACAAATAATAGCTTTGAAAGCGGAATTCTTAAATGTTTTTTGGAGTGTTACACATAGTTTGGGAACTAAATTCAACTGGTCAATATTAATCGCAAAACGTTTTTTTGATGAGGTGAATTCTTCAAAAATTTTAATGATTTCTGGTTCAAAATTGGTTTCTGAAATTTGAATGGTAGTTCTAGTTTTATTGTCATAAAGTCTAGTGACCTTTGGTGCTGCTGGTGAATGAAATACAACTTTAAGAAATATTTGGTTTTGAAAATTATTGATTGGTGTTTCTGATATAGGTATTTCTAGTATTGGGTTTTCGTGACTAGTGTGTATGGTTTCGTTATCGGTATCGTTATCGTTGTCTGGACATATTTCGTTAATTACGTTTTCTATGTCAGCATCATTTATTTGAGGAGTCTCGTCAATTTGTCCTACAATCGATTCATTATCGAGTTGTGCGTTTTGTTGATTTGTTTGTTCGTTATCATTGTCACTAGATAAATTTTTGTTAAAATCGTCCATGTATTCAAAAATGTCATTTGTGTTGATTTCGTTTATTTTAATACGAGAAAGCGCATCTACATTTTGAATTGATGATCCTTTTCTATATATGATTTGATAATCAAATTCTTCCAATTTAAGTCTCCACCTTGTGAGACGGGCATTTGGTTCTTTTATGGAGAACAACCAATGCAAAGAATTATGGTCACAATATATAGTAAATTTTCTGCCGTATAAGTATGGCCTAAAATATTTCGTGGCCCATACAATCGCAAGTAACTCTCTTTCGATTGTACTATAATTCTGTTCTGATTGGTTTAGTGTCCTTGAGGCATAAGCCACAGGTCTGTCTTGGCCCACAGAGCCTTGAGACAATACTGCCCCTATTGCAAAACCGCTTGCGTCTGTAGTTAAAATGAATTCTTGAGTAAAGTCAGGATATTTTAAAATAGGATCGTTACTTGAAGTTCTTTGCATGTTTCAAAACACTGTATATATTCGGGTGTAAATTCTATTTTTGAACCTTTTTTTAGACACCAAGTCAAGGGTTTAGTAATTTGTGCAAAATTTGATATAAATTTTCTATAATATCCTGAAAGACCTAAAAATCCTTTAATTTCTTTTATAGTTTTTGGTATGGGATATAATTTAATAGCTTTGATCTTATCTGGATTGGGTTTTACACCTTCGGTAGTAATAATGTGTCCTAGATAAGATGTTTCTTTCTTTAAAAATTCGCATTTGTCCAACTGGACCTTAAGATTAGTTTCACGTAGTCGCTGAAAAACTTTTTTCAAGTTGACCATGTGCTCTTGTAATGACGTTGAATAAATAATTATATCGTCGAGATATACTAAACAAATTTCCCCTTGTAAACCCCTAAGTATATTGTCCATAACTCTCTGAAATGTTGCTGGAGCATTTCTCAAGCCATAACTCATTCTTAAATATTCGTAATGTCCATTTTCTACGGTAAATGCCGTTTTTTGGATATCGTCAGGGTGCATTTCGATTTGATGAAAGCCTGACGCTAAATCTAAAGTTGAAAAGTAGTTACATTTGCCTAATTTATCTAAAATTGAATCTATACGAGGGATTGGATATTTGTCTGGAATAGTTTTTTCGTTAATTTTTCTGTAATCAACAACTATTCTCCACTTCTTTTTTCCAGAAGCATCGGCCTTTTTTGATACCACCCAAATAGGTGAGGACCAGGGTGAATTACTTGGTCTGATAATGTTTTGTTCTAGCATTTTCTCGATCTGAGTTTTTACCTCTTCTTTATGAACGTTAGGGTACGGGTAACTTTTGGTGTAAACAGGGATTTCGTCCGTTGTTCGAATTTTGTGTTTAATTTCATTAGTAAAGGTTAATTGATTTTTATCTTTGTGAAAAATATCAGCATATTTTCTACATATGTTAAGAATGTATTTTTTTTCTTCGTCATTTAAATGGTCAGTTCTAATCAAATTGTCAATTTCGTCATTATTATATTTCTCGTTATTTTTTTTAAAATCTAAGTGGTACATTTCAAAATTATTTTCTACAGGAACACTGTTAATAGGGTATAAAATAGTAAAATTTGTGTCATCGTCGGAATTATTACGAATTTCGACAGTTGCCCAGCCATTATTTGCAATTGTAATACACTCAGGTATTACGCAATTAGCTAGAGTTTGTTGTGGAATTAAAATCTCTCCCGTTTTCGTTGTAACCGGAATATCGATTTTTGAAATTGTTTGACCTGGTATAATCTTGGAAACAATCTTTTTTGGAATAGCCTCAAAATAGATTATGGGTAAAATAGCATTTTTTAATATAATTTGTGAATTTGGGAAATCAATATTGATACCTAGTGATTGTAATAAATCTACTCCAATTAAACCATCGAAAATACAATGGAATTTATATGCATAAAATGTTATATTTTTATTTTCGTTAAATTCTGCGAATGCAGGAATAGTAACAGCAATATTATGATGTGACGATCCGAAGGACGTAGAGACAACAAAAGGTTCGTGGAATTTATATTCAGAAAAATATTTATCAACTGTTTCTGGAGATAAGAAAGATTTTGTTGCACCGGAGTCAATTAATAGTTTTAGTGGAGGGTTTTTGATAGTAATATAGGGTAATTGTCTTTTGTCACAAGAGTTGTTGTATTCTATCATCGTTTCTGATTGGGAGGCCTCGTTTTGTAAAAATTTCCAACATCGTCGTTACCATTTTGGTATTCATTTTGATAGTCATTGTTATCGTTAACTAGTTCGTTTTCTTGGAAATTATTGTCTGTATCATTATCATTGTCAACTTGTTCTACATTATATAATTCTTCGGACACCCACCTACGGTTTTGAGGTGACTGTGCTTTGAAGTAATTATTATTCGGAGTTTGTCTAGTAGTAGTAGTCATTGGTGTAGGTCACGGTAAATTATTTTGATTGAAATTGGGGTTTGGTTTCCACACATTTTTGGGTGGACCAAAAACTTGTGCATTAGTAAAATATCTTTGATTATTATTTTGTCGAGGTTGAATATTATGAATTGGACCGCGTGGAAAATTATTATTAGGTTGAGGGGTATTATTTTGAGAACCGGATGGTTGTTGTTGAAAAATTCTTTGATTACTATTGGAATTGATATTTTGATTGAAATTTCGAGAAGTATTTGGAGTTTGATAATTTTGTGTTACTTGAGAAAATTTTTGACGGTTTTGATTGTTCAAGTTTCTTAGGTTAGGTTGAAAATTGGAGTTATTTTGTAAATATCTAATATTATCTTCTTTCTTTATAAAATTAATAGCTTTTAGCATGGTTCGAGGCTCTTTCGTTCGGACCATAATGCCGTAAGGATTCCTTAACCCTGCCAAAAATACTTGTAATGCTTGATTGTTATACATGTTTTGTTTAAATGCGCGTATATTTATATCATTTTCATGCAAAGCCAAAAAGTTTGAAATGGTATGTAAAACTTTTCTCACTCTATCGTAAAATTGATAAGGAGATTCGTTTAGCCCTTGCCTTAAATTACTCAAATCAAGAGACAAGCAAGTTTCGTCCCTTGGGTCACTAACATTTCTAATTAACTCTTCTTTTATTTGATTTATTGTATTACAACCGCTAATATTAATGACTTCTCTTGCAGTTCCTTTCAGTTTACTAACGATAGTTCTAAAAATTATTATATTTTGGTAATTATCATTATTTGTATTATCATAAAAATGATTTACAATACTGTCTATACTTTCCAAAAAAAATTGAAGCTCATTCTCATTACCATCAAAATCTGGAATGGTTTCAGCATGAACTTTGGTAAAATTAGGTAAATCTGCCATTATTAAATTATCTGTTAAAGAAATTGAATTCAAGTTTCTTGTGATTGAATCTACTTCTAAATTGCTTTTATGTATTTTGGTACTTAAATTTAACTCTAGATCGTTCTCGCTATCACTAAAGGAAGGGGAAGCACTAGAGGAGTCTGACATATACAAATACTTGAAATAGTTTGACTTACAGTACGGTCTTCATTTGCCCTTGGACAGCTTTTCTTCTTCGAAGGAGTTTGGTAACTTTCCCTGATTGAAGATAATCCAAATTGAACAGTTCTTAGAAAACACTGACCGATTCGTTTGTCACTTCACTATTGAGATAGTTGAAAGTTTTCGGCGTTGGATGCCTTTCGTGACAATCCTACTGACTGCGCCAATAATATAAGTTCATTCAGAAACTTTGTTTTTAAAAACTTTATTTTTATCTATGGTCAAACATACAATATCAAGCTGTAGACTAAGACTGAATAAAAAATGTACAAAAGAAAGGTTCTATGGGAAATGCCGAGTTGGCATCTTCTTTAGCAACAGTTACAGGTTCTAAGAATAAAAGATAATAAAATATATAATATAGCAAGAATAGTTAAAGATAAGCAGAAATGATTATGTAATTCCCGGTTCAGGTGACGGTATGTTATCTGCAATATTATAATGTTATTTTTAATAATGTGGATTTTGTAAGAAAAATATATGTGTTGTTTTTTTATGTATACTCATACATACTTGTAAATAAACTATACGTTTTGATGCATTGCATAAACAGATGTATTTGAACAATTGAAATATTTACCCAATAATGGCAAAGCTTGACAGCTAGGGAAATGTTCTGTTCCACATGAAGAAGGTGACGGTATGTTATCTGCAATTATAATGTTATTAATTGTTGTAACTGATTCAAAACAAAGTAAGAGTTGGTACTGCCACAAAGTAGACTTATTATAAATGCAAATAACAATAAAATACATCAACTGATTCCAATAACTAAAATCAAGCTTAATATTTACCAGAGCGAACAATTATCTTCCTTCGGGGATCATTTGTCAAAACATGACTATGTCGTTTTAGTCCTAAGAATTTCGTAGGTACAGCTAACTCGAACAACCTCCTAGAGCTTCTACCTTTGGTGATAAATTTTTCTTCAAAATGAAGCTCACATAGCTTGTAATTTTTTTGAAGTTGACTGTCGTCTTTCCAGACAAATCTTCACGATTAAAAGCCTGTAACCATAGCTGGGATCTAAAATATTTCAAGACAATAATAAGTTCAGGCTAATATAAAATAATACACAAATAATATATTTGCTGGTGTATTATTTGCTAATATAATATGTTTATTGTTAGGTAGAATAAGTCAACACAACCTATCACAAAAGTTGTTCACTTCATGAAAATTCTATTCAATGTAATGTCAAAGAGTACCTGATCAAATATTTGAGTATTTTTTATACTTATGCCCAAATTAGCAAAAGAAACTTAAAGACTTACCTAACAGGGTCTTTTGGGAATCCAAACATACCTTCTCCTGTTCCCGAGTGACATCCCCGAACAGCACAAGTTATTCTTCAAGTAATTCAGTAATAATTCTCGAAACGAGGGACAAAGTAAACATTATGCACAAAAATTGAAAAATTCTTTTTGTTTACCAAGCTGGTTGACAGACAACAAACAAAGTCAAATATGACAAGAATCTTATTGTAAAAATGGCGACTTTGAGACATGCGCATACAAAAAATTGATCGTAAGCTTCGCTTCTTGTTTAGCTGGTGTATTCTTTGGTTCAGTGTCCGTACACTATCATTGTGTCAGTTTCACAGAATAACCCTCTTTAAACTGTCAAACTGACACTCTTTGTAATTATGCAGCAAGTTATCGATGTATAACCTGATTATTTTGAAGTACATAGTATTACCACTGATTATTTATTTCGTATTATTTTCAACCAATCAGAACGATCATTTAATTAAGTTACCTCGTATAATTTCGAAAATACCTGATTATACATAGAGTAGCTCCACCAATCAAAAATTTTACAATATTAATTTCCATAGCAACCACATCGACATCAATATTCTGACGTTTATCAAAAATGAGTCGATTTGGATTGTAGATTAAATTGTACCAATTTGTATCTAAATTAATGAATTGTTTATATAGACATGTAGCATTAATGGACGACACAGGACACCAATCTGCAGAGTCAACAATTAAATGTTATAAATTCAAGTACAACATGTGTTGTCATGCTTTTTTACAATTAGATCTTTATAACATCAGTTTGTTTATAAAATAATTTTTTGTATAAATTCCAAAATCAATTTCTTTTGTGTATTTTGAAAATAAAGTTCTTTTTTAAAAGTTACAAAGTGAAACGATTAACATTTCTATATTCACTCAACAAATAATCGTATCAAATACAACACGTACTTCAAAATAAATACGGTTATACACCTCAAACTTCCTGTATAATTACAAATCGTGTCAAAACTGACACTCTTTGTAATTATGCAACAAGTTATCGATGTATAAGGTTTGTTCGTAGAACAGTCAGAAACTATCAGAAACCGTCAGTAGGTGATTTGAAAATCCTTTGTTTGAAGAAAGAAATTTGCGGTTTCGGATCAGTTGCCAACTATCAGAATAATTTGTTGACCGGGATCAAATTTTCAGTTTGAACATGAGTAAATGCGTTTTGTGATGCTATAGAAAGTGACAAATTTTTACTATTTCCCTATTATAGTGGAAAAAAGGTAGAGCGTGTCAGGGGACACACGGTAGGAACTTTAGTTCCTTTTAAGCAAAAATTATGTAATACATCTGACGTTATAGATAAACAATTTGCACATTCCTCGTTGGTCGAGTAGTAAGCAAACCAGACTCTCACGCGGTAGAGCCGGGTTCGATTCCCCGTGAATAAGTTTTTTTTTATTGTTAATTTTATTATCAAATAATTATTCTGCTTGATATTAATAACGACAACAGGTAGACGCTTGAAATATTCACCAGAATATTCATTATTACAGATGGTACGGTACCCTTCATGAGGGAGTCAGACTGGCAACATCTACTTATAACAGCATCTCGTATATTTAAAAAGGGAAACCGTAGCATAATACAAATTGGACATTCAAGAACTGTACGTTTACCACAAAAAAATTAGTGGAAACATAAAATTGAATTGCTAAATTTTCAATTTGAAGTTATATTACAGTTTATAGAAATTTTTATTTTCTAGATTTTCTCTTTAGTGGGTCGTGGAAAAAATATGCCGTTCGACTCGTGTGGATTGTCCATATCACACTTAAACGATCGAGCACTCCGCCTACGGCGTCGTGCTCATGCTCATCGTGCTCGTCGTGCTCATCCTCGTGCTATATGGCCATCATATCCACACTAGTTGCACAAACTACTATTTTTATCAAAATATGACCTTTTACATTTAAAAACTACCTGCCAAATGTTAAATTAATTTATCCATCCATTTTAAAGTTATCGAATTAAAACATTCAAGTTTTCAAAATTTCAACATCCTTTATTTCGAAAAGTAAATGTACTAGACCCCTTAATCCTCATATCATTTTGTCCAATTTTTCGAGAGGAATCTACATGCAAACGTTGTAATTACCCTTAACGCTCGAGATGCTTATACCATTTTTTGCGCGATCGTATTGAAATAAATTCCGAATAAAATCATTCAAATTTCTTCGAAATGAACGAAATGTCAGAAGTGACATTTATACTTCTCGATCAGTTTAAAATATACTTTGCATTTTGGTGAAATTGTTTTTAGGCTATTTATTACTTTTCGACGTCTGAACGGTGAGTAAATCACTTACCGACGTGTTAAACTTAGAAACCAGTAAACACAACCTACCGTCCTGACAACCGATGCTGTAAATAAATAAAAAAGATCAATCACGCAAAAAAAATTATGGAAATAATAGTAAAAATTTATCCGAACAAATTCAAGTAAATCACCAGCACTGCGAATACCAGCTTTGCATAGAATTTTAATATAGCATCGGTGGTTCAGTGGTAGAATGCTCGCCTTCCACGCGGGCGGCCTAGGTTCGATTCCCGGCCGAGGCATATGAATCGCTGCTTCGTAAACGAGAGAGAGACTCAGGAGAGAGCACACGCACGCAAGCAAGGCACATAACGAAGTAAAATAATTTGTATGCTGTAATACCGGACATTTGAATAAAAATCTCTGGCTTCTTATCAGGATGGCCAAAGAATGACACTAACATTATAAAATTATTTACTTATTCTTTATTTTCCCACCTTTTCTTCAAGTGATGATAAACTTTTAGCTCATTTTTATCAGAGATATCACTGTCAAATTGTCAAAATTTTACGCCCGTTCGTACAACAAAAATTGCCAATCGATTTAGAACGAATCCCAAACGGAATGTCAGAGTTTGACAAATTTCCAATCGATTGGAAATTCCTTCTACGAACAAACCTATAGCTTGATTAATTTGAAGTACTTATAGGTTTGTTCGTAAAACAGTCAGAAATTATCAGAAACTGTCAGAGGCATGCGCATTTTAAAAAAAGCGTTCGTAGAAATAATTTGACAGTTGGTGATTAGAAAATCCTTTGTTCGTAGAAATAAATTTTCGGTTTCGGATCAGTTGCCAACTATCAGAATAATTTGCTGACCGGAATCAAATTTTTAAATTGAGCATGCATATTGTGATGAACAGAATGAAGAAGACTATGATGAAGCTGTAATAAAGACGATGTGGAATACAACCGAGAAATTAGTGCAAGATATGTAGACTCCGCTTCACCTAAGAAGAAGCCACGTGAAGTTTGCCAAACTAACTTGCGCAGAAACCGAGATCGGTCTTGTCTATCTATGTAGCGGCCCTTTCATGCCATTGGCATTACAAACGATGTTTTATGTCGACAGCAATATTATTATTAAAATTTAGGGTTGTGTTTGATGCAATCATTTATTGTGGAATATTTTTTATTTTTGGATATTTTAAAACGTTTAGCTAGGTCATCTGTGACTGTGTATTTTCATTTGATCTAAAGCCATGCTGACTGGAAAACTTATTTGTGTTAAAGGAAACATTATACGCAGTCAAGACCGACCGATTCTAATTTTAAGTTAACCTACAACATGTAAAAACTTGACGCTACTAATTTGAAGTCGAATGTATATTCCACAATGACGCTGGTTTTGACAACATACTCACATATACGACTGCAACTTCACGCTGCTTCTTCTTATATGAAACGTAGTTTACCACGAAACATACTAGGAACACCAAGCATAAGCTATTACAAAAAGAGCCAAAATAACAAAGTTATGCAATCCAAACCAATGGTTCAATAAAACTCAAAGTCCAAACCACAATCAATTTTATTATGGTCCCCCAAAAAGGACACATATGATGCTACTAGTTTCGGTACATTATTACCATCATCAGGCAACACTAGAAATAAATGGTATACTTAATAAACATGGATCTTATGAAAAATTATTAAAACCAGAACTATAGATTTAAATGTAATATGAAAGGTGAACATATAATTGAGAGTACAAATTGAGAATATTATGATTGTTAAAATTACATTTGAGAAATTGTTGGAATATAAAACTACATAATACAAAAAGGACATGGAATTGTTTTCAAATGAAAGTTTGATAATAACAAGCTATATTATAGTAGGTATAGTTTATTTTTTAATGTCTGACAGCACAGTAGCCTCATTAAATATTCAAATAGAAATTCATCTCTTACAGAGTGATCCTAAGAATTTTACAAGTAAATACTAAAATTTTAATGCAAAACAAGTAGGTGTCTGTATTGGTTATCCATACATCCCTGTTTCAGCTCAAAATACAATATGGTAATAAAACTGAACAATGCCAGATAAACGATAAACATTGCGGCAGTGGCGGAGATTACGATATTAGTTCATTTTGCTTATTTAATTAGATTCGGTCAACATTACAGTTGAAATAGAATTCATTCGTTCAGGCCTATTAACAAGTTATATTTTCATTTTTTTTTATCAAAATAATTAAAGAAAATATAGTTTAATTTTCATAATTCAAATTTATTGACAATGAATTAATGTATATTAAGTGGAGTGAACATTCCATTTATGGGAAATATAAAATTCAATCTATAGTATCATCCTCTTCGCTGGCCATACAAGAATCATCCGAAGACTCGTCGAGAGAGGTCGAGAGAGATCACTATCGGTTCTATAGTTTGTTCTATGAGGATATCTAAAACCCACATTTTCTCTTCCTCTTTAATTACATGATTCACAGCATCTCTCCAGTTCTCTTCAGTTATTGTTGTCAATGAGTACTTCATGAGTTCATGAACATTTTCCATTTTAAATGTTTTATCATGTCTAGCTACATAACCTGTCATTTGGGCCCATATTAACTCTATCGCACTTAATTCACAATGGTATGGCGGCAACGACGCACTGTTATCCCACGATTCTTGGCTATTTCACCAATGACAAACTTTTAAAATTGTAGCTTGTGATCTGAAGCAACCTTTAAAAGTTCTTTTTTCAACATATCATCTTCAAATGGTATATCTTTTACGATTAACCAGTTTCTAATATCAGCTTTTCTCCAAGAGGTAGATGGAAGATTTTCTGTTAATCGCGAATGATAAGTGGCATTGTCCATAACGATTACAGCATTATTTGGAATTAATTCGACCATTTGTGTAAAATTTAGTGAAATTTAATTTGTGTAATATTTTCCACAAAGTTTTTCGCCCTATGTCAGGCAAATTCTCGTCCTCCTTCACAATTCTTAGAATTATGTCAAGGGTTGGGATCTCTTTTTTAAAATGTAATTCATGTACTGTTCGTCTTATTGTATTTTGCATATAATGTTCATCAAGGTCAAGTGGTTTTCTTCCAGTTGACTTTTTAGGTGGAGATATATTTCCATTTTTCCTCTTTTTATTATTATCATGCACATTTAACACTACAGTCGTCGTTTGTAAGCTAAGCACGCTCTTACACTTTACTGGGGTAAAACTTGAAGACATTTTTCACAACACAGTTAACACTTATGGAACGTAAGCGACTCTGAGCAAAACAAATTAATTATACAAATTTGGGCGAGACCAAGTCTCATCGTATATACCTGCAAAATTTCCAAGTAGTCATTAGGACAATCCCTAGTAGGACCCTATTGTAATGTTTCTTGGAAATGTTATTATCAACATTTCGAAAATCAGAAAGTGATTATGTGGAATATGAATTGATAAATGGTTTGTTAATATGTCTCCCAAGAATTGACCTGCGCCAAATTCTCAAGATAATTAATGAAATATTCAGTCAGAATAGTTGTGTTACAAGATTATTTCAAAAATAATGTATTGTTTTAACTGTATGTACTCTACAAATGTATGAAGGTCAGTTAGTTGTTTTAACTAACCGAATTCACATTCATATTACCTTTATATATCAGATCGGGTATAAAATTAAATAGTAAATAAATTCCTTAGATGAACGGTGACGCTTATGGTTCACTACCTGACTAGCATCTGTGACCTTTTCGCGTGCTGTCAGACAATAAGAAATAGACTTATATAGTCAAAATTGAAAATGTAGTTACCTGTATGAAATATACAGTTCAAGGAAAGTTGGGTTGTTGCCAAAAATTAGAAATTATCAGTATGGTAATACATGCTTAGATTAAAATATTAAAAAAATTGTGATTGATGTGGTAAGAAAAAAAAAGAAAAGGTAGGAACATTGGTTTGGTTTGGACTTCGAGTGTTATCAAACCATTGGTTTGGATTTCATAAAACCACATTTGAGATATGGATGAGCTCTTGGAGTTAAAGTTATGCAAGTTCGAGGAAAAAAATCTCGGACATGCTAAAACTTTTCCAAATGAAATTTTTTCCTGAAAGACCAACAATTTATCCACTGAATTTGAAACACTTGTGGTATTACCTTTGATAAATTAATCTTAAAATGTCATATACCTGGAAATGTTTTTGTCACTTTGACATCGATAAGAAAGGTACATCCTTTTTTATCGGATAAAAACTTCTCTTCCTCAATATCTAGTAAGCGGACGTCACTTTTACACAATGACAATGAGTCGCAAGTTTGGTTACTTATAATTTCAATATTCTGTCATTAATTTATCTTGCCAAAAAACACTCGAGCTTTCCTTTTATCAGATAAATTTCTCTTTAACTCAAAGTTTTGCGAATCACTAAATTTGCTCGAATAACTGACATTAGATAAAATCGCTCCACCTTCGATGTCGCGATTTTATCATGTCAGTTTTTCTCGTGAAATTTGTAAATGGCAAAACTGTTTCGTTGCAAAGGGAAATTTATCCGATAAAAAAAAGCTCTTGTGTTTTTACTGTTGATAAAACAACGTGTTCCTTGATCTAACCCTGTTTATATTAGGCTATTCGAAATTTATTGTGACATTTGAAATATTCTGAGAGATATTCTACAAACTCGTTCATCAATCGGTTAGTTTTTGTATTTTTTCCAAATTTCCAAAAAAAGTTTATCCGTATTAATAGCTCAAGAGTAAATTGGAAATAGTGAGATTTTAGAAAGCTTGTTGCCAGACAATAGGTTCAAGAGCCCGTAGGGCTCTAGTGGCTTTTGTGAAAAGGCAACAAGTTTGAGAAAGGGCTTGGAGAACTATGATCTCGTTTGGTAGGTTTTCTATAGATTAATTTTCGACGTTACAATCGAAATCAATTCTAAAATTTCATATTCAAAACAAATCTACATCACTAGACTCAATATAAATAAAATTCATTTCACGAATTTATTGAAAATTTATTAGACGCGTCAAATCAAGAAAATACGTTGTCATGTGTTCGTCAATAAAAATAATGCACATTGAATAACTCTCGCTGGTATCATGTAGGTATATTATCACAGAGTACACCATCTAACAAAAGACGAAAGCTTTGTCGGTTTCTTTGAAGTCGGACTTACACGATATTGAGCGGAAATATGTTGAAGCATTGACACATGAACTACTTGATACACTGAGAAAAATAACACTACACCACAGATTATAAAGAGAACAGGGGTGCGATTTTAGAGTTCACACGAATATTATGCGTGTACGGTTATTTCCAGATGAAATTTTCCGTATACGGTGCTAAATGTGTATTTTTCAACACCGTTCGAATAAACGTTCGTACACGAAGAATTTAGCAGCCGGCAACACCGCATAATCGCATGCTCTTGTCACTTGTGACATTTGAGAAGCAAAGAATATACCTTATCTATGCAACTCTAATAGTTCTATGCAAAGAATATACCAACTACAGGTTTTGCAAGTCTATAAAGTTTCACAAATTGCCTTTCTGAATATTCCTCAAAAGGATCAATAGATGAGTTGAAGATCCCAGGAGGTCTATCTGCTAACTCTTCCGCTTCTTGTAAGTTTAAATGAATTGAATAATCAAAACCTGCCATATTATAACTGATTATATCATTTATTATTCAAATTAATGACATACCAAAAAGGAATATTTTCAAGCTAGGTTATGTAAATTTACACTTTTCGTACACGGAAACATTTATTCGAATGGAATGAACCCACTCGAAACAAGCCATACGAAAGTGTTCGTATACGATCACCGTGTAAGCATGTCAAAAATTAGGTTATTCAAATTTCATGCGAAATTTTTCGTATACGATTCAGGGGTGTGATTTTCGAGTTCACACGAATATTATGCGTGTACGGTTATTTCCACATGAAGTTTTTCATATACGGTGCTAAATGTGAATTTTTCAACACCATTCGAATAAACGTTCGTACCTACTCGAAGAATTTAGCAGCCGGCAACACCGCATAATCGTATGGTCTTGTCAATTGTGACATTTGAGAAGCAAAGAATATACCTAATCCATGCAGTTCTAATAGTTCTCTGCAAAGAATATACCAACTACTGTATTAAGTGTAGTGAGCCCAAACTGGCTTTTGATATTATTTATTTAGCATTTTTCCTTTATTATTGTTTATTGTCGAAAAATGGGAGATTTAAGTTCCAGTGCTGCTCTTAATAAAAAAATGTGACAACATTTCTGAATATTCCTCGAAAGGTTCAAAAAATGGGTTGAAGTTAAAGATCCTAAGAGGTCTATCTGCTAACTCTTCCGCTCCTTGTATAGCGTTAATGAAGTTTAAATTAATTAAATCATCAAAAAATGCCATATTATAACTGATTATAGGGTCAATTCTATAAGAAGTGGTTAAAAATTAACGGTACGCCGTTATATTTGACAAAGCTTCCGCTATTATAAATGTTTTAATCTATACCTAGTCAAGATTATAATTCGAATTTCAACATGTATGGTATCCAATAAAGAGTTTTCCGTTAATACTTTAAAGCTTAATATGCACACAGACTTGCAAAAATGGGTTAGCAGATTGTCTTATATTTAACTGTGCGTTAAAATTCAACATTTGCTTATAGAATTGCTCCTTATATCATTTATTATTCAAATTAATGACATACCAAACACAAATATTTTCAATCTAGGTTATGTAAATTTACACTTTCCGTACACGAAAACATATATTCGAATGAAATGAAACCACTCGAAACAAGCCATACGAAAGTGTTCGTATATGATTACCATTTGAGCATGTCGAAAATTAGGTTATTCAAATTTCATACGAAAATGGCCATTTTCCGTATACGATTTACTCTCGAATGGTTTCGAAAATCGCACCCCAGTCCCGAATGGTTTCGAAAATCGCACTTCAGATACGAATCCCGATAAAAACATCAAACGATTTTCAGCTCCGTCGTCAATGACCTTGGACCTTTAACTCAGTATGGCCGCGATGTTGCCAGTTTAAAATATTTTCTGAATTTCTTACCAAATTGCAGTGTTGACTCGGGGACAATAACAATTTCTAGTGCCGGATCTAGTTTTTTTGGAAGTTTCCACTGAATCTTCAAAGCTGCGCTATGAATTGGAACAATAATCATAATCGAATATATATTTATGTATTTTTTAAATACCTATATGTTAATTCCTATGATTTGTTATAAATAGTCATTACTCTTGGGAAATTGATTGATAAATACATTATTAGACAACACAAATAATAACAAAAAACAACCAAATTTTAAAGTACAAATAATTCTAAATTTATTTATTATCAAAGGGAATACAATATACACCTATGCATATAGTATAATTTGTATATATATAATATATGCATAATTTGTAGCACCAAAGTTAATATCAAAAACTTTGAAATTTCTTTTATCATAGGCCGGGATATTAAAAATAGCAAAATGACAAAAATGGCGTTATGAAGTTTAATAACAGATTACAAGTAATATAAGCATGTTTTGACGTTTTGATTATGTTAGGTTAGCCGTCACCGTTATTGTTGCCAAGGATGTGGTTTGTGAGAAAAGTATATATTTATGGTATGATTTTTATACATTATAATCTTTTCAATTGTATAATTCTTTTAATGATAATAAAATTGATTTGAAACAAGTAATTATCGAATATTTGTATCTGTATAACTATCACACTTGAAAGAATACTTATAAAATATTTGACCTATGATCGTGAATTGAAGGAAATATTATGCAAATTGACAAAAATATTATGCAAATTGACAACCCTGTTGACAAATTTCGCGAAGCAGCCCGAACGGAGTCGACATAAGACGATGGGCATTTAAATGGGTATGTCCATTGTCCACCTCTCTCTCTCTCTCTCTCTCTCTCTCTTTTTACTGTTCTCTGTCAAGCGTTCGTATCTGTTCTCTTTATAATCTGTGACTACACTGGGAAAAATAGTAGTGTTGATGAACATCCCTCCCAATTAGGTCTATAGAATATTTTTTAACTAATAACATGAGAACACCTTATTCTTCATCTTGTGTGTCTAATAAGAAGTGGCTCATTTTTAACCTAATCTCAAAATAATACACGGTGAACTGAGGAGAATGAACGGAAGTGTCGACTTGACATTGGCAGATAAACTAATCAATTCACGCATGTGCACACAAATTTGCAATCACGAAAACTGCTTTCTTTCGCCTCTTGTTAGATGGTGTACTCTGTGATATTATTCTCACTATAATAATGTTTTGATTGGCTAGAACGTACATATATGAATTACTGAAATTGAATATTTCCTTCATGTATCAAAAATCACATGAAGCAGGATCTTTTCGTCGAAAATCAAAGAGACACGTCAAAAAATATTCGATAAGATTTGAGGTACTCGTTATATTACCTTTGATGAGAGTTTCTCGTTTGTTTTTGCGTTCGATTTCTAGCTAGACACAGTAATTGGCTAATCGCAACGGCAAACATGCTCACCCTCTATATATGTTTTCCGGAAGACACCAATGAAACCAAAATAAAATGGAAAATGTATGGTACTTCAGTTATTTTCAGGTTTATGATCCTTCAAAAACAAGGTACGACCTATAACCAACTATAATCAAGGAGTTACTTGTATAACTAAGGTAGTTCTATTTTCATTTCATTAGTATTGGACCTTGGACTCGAAATTATCAAACAATTATTAATTAGTTGAGAGCTCTATTCATATTTTTGTTGTTATATTTTTATCAACAGAAGACGTTCATAGTCCAGGAAATAAGGGTATCAACCTCCTTGAGAATAGGTCGGGCCGGTGTCATTTTTTTTAATTTGTAGGTATTGATGTGTACATTAACCTCTCAAAATCTCATATATGGCGGAATGACCGCAAGACCGCAAAATCGCCCTGAAAAGCCCAAAAATCCATTTTCCCAACTATTTTGGTCCATATCTCCCAAAAATGGCACCTAGAGATTTCGGATTTGGACAGAAATAAAGATCAGATCAATGCCTACAAAAAGGGTCCCTTTGAGATCAAAAGAATGCATAAGTCAAAGTAAAACTGCGCTAAGAGTTTTGACAGGGATCCTAACGGGACATTGTCGCCTGAATGGGCACCTGAAAAAGCTCAAAATAGTGGAGGAAGAAGAATGCAGATTTTGTGGAATGGAAGAAGAAACCTCCATCCACATACTTTCCAACTGCACAGCACTCCAGAATCCTAGAGCACAGCACCTGGGAGATTACTGGATAGAAGAGGAACATTTGCCTAAGTTGAAGCCTGCAGACATCCTAAAATTCCTCCGGGAAATAGGACTAAAGGAACTACTAGTTTCTGAGAGTCTCCTCAGAAACTGAGTAGAAGTAAGGGGGCACAATAGACCTTTTAGGTCTCAGTGAATGTCACCCCAAAAATCACACATACACATACACAAAGTCCCTATTGTTTTCGTCGTCAATTTAGTGGTTCTCGAGATAACGGGCCACAAACGCGCGCCGTATTTTTTACATCTGACCTGGATCTCGGGAGGCGCTCTCAGCTCCTTAATTTCTGAGCGGATGGACAATATTTCTAATTACTCGGGTAAAAATGCATATTTTTTTATGATTCAAAGTTCATTTGAAAGGAGAAATCTGCATCTATAATATCTTGTCACTGGTTTTTTTTTGGGCCCCCAGAATTTTGGGAATACCCGCCAAAGCAAAATTTTGGTCGATATTTTGACCCCCCCTATGAATCTAGTTGTATTTTGTCTATAAAAAGTATTTTGACCGAATCCTTCCGAATAATGGGACTTTGAAGGGTTTCGAAGACACTTCGGGGGATTACATAAACATTTTCTCGCGCATTCCAATAAACCACGTGTTTTCGTCAGGGCGGTTTTTCCGGATTTTCAGACTTTTCCGAAATTTTATGGAAAATCCCGGAATTTAGGGATAATGGATCCTTTTATTGGGTTCTGATACACCTCATTCGAAAGCTTATGTTCTCCCCTTGTGAACGGTACTTTTTTTTTCATTTCAACTCTTTTAGTTTTCCGGAAAATCTAGAGAATCTCTGCCCCCCTGAAAATCCAAGTTTTTTTTTTCATGATTACTTTCTTTTTGTGGTTTGAATTTTTGAGAGTGAAAATTACACCATATTGAAGAGGACATTCTGACCTTTCCGTCAATATATATATCAAGTACTTTCACGCGTGTATATCAAAACAATTTGTTTGAAAACTTTCCCCAAATAACTGTATTTTTCTTGTATTCTACGCGATCACAAAACAGCGTTCTCAACTCCAAAAATTTTCAGGAAACAGATAGTTATTGGGGGCACCTTCATTGCCGGGATAATTACGTGAGGAGGGAGAAAACTAGTGGCGCCATCTACGATTGACCCTCGAAGTTCGAAAAATCAAGATACCTGTATATCCAGTCCCCTTGGCTCACACATTGGCTGAGAAAATGCCGTATTTTTATTTTCCAAGCATGATAATTTTCGCGACCCCTTTTTTGCAATAAATATTGGGTTAGCGAAAAAAACCACGGGGACCATTTTTGTAGGTATTGAACTGCTCGTCATTTCTATCAAAATCGCAAATCTCTAAGTGCCATATTTTGGAAGATATCGGCCAAAAACGTTTTTGGGCTCCGAGGGCCATTTTCCGGGCCTTGCGGGCATTTCTCCATATATGAGATTTTGAGAGGTGAATGTAGCCATCAATACCTGCAAATTAAAAAAAATGGCATCGGCCCGACCTATTTTCAAGGTTTGGCCTTGTTCTGGACTACCGTTACTGGACTATTCAGGGAAGGATTAAATTTTATGATAGCATTCAGATTTTATGAAAACAAATGGAATAATAAAACAAATGAGCTTCTACAACGTGTTTATTTTTTAACTTTTCGAACAACTTTGCTATCATTCATTTTAGTTTTTTGTTCAGTTTTGTTTTTAATCACGTTAGTTTTTTTAATCTCTAGCACCTTTGTTTCTTTGTTCATTGCATCTCTACCGATTTCCGAAAATTCTTGAAAATTGTTTGTTTTTGTAGCATCAGACAACGGCAATATATATTTATTATTTCCTTCCACTTCTCGCTTCTTTTTTTTTATATCGCTCGGTTTATTAAGGATAACGCTCAGTTTCGTCCTTCCGGTGTCTTCGCCGCATATTAATGATTGTAACGTTAAAAACGTTTGGCCTTTCTCGGTTTTTATGTGTGTACATTTGAATACACTACCCTACAACAAGCAAATAACTTCCAGATAATATGCGTTTCTGAAAAGCTACGAAATTATCTACCCAAATAAATAGTAGCATCACTCACAACACAATGCTTCTTTTCAAATATCTAATTTTGTGTATAGAATCGTGGAGCTGGTATAGATTGTACAACATAAAACCTGATGAACTTCATCAAACACGTGTGACGCCAACACATTTGTTTGCTGCTACAATCCATTGTCAATCAGCATGTGCACTGGATTTTATTGTCTTGAAATGTATTGAATCTTTGTGGGCGCATGTAATTGAATAATACTCGTATAAATGTAAAGAAAAAGTCAACCTAGGCCAACGGAAAACAGGGGCAATAGGTAATGGTCCCAAGAAGCGTTTTGCTTTGATTAGTGCTATGAAACAAAGAGTAGGTTGGATTGGAAACGATAAATTAGTGAATTATGTTCTGCAACATTTGATGAAGTGCGTATATCTTCATTATTAACTGTGTACAATACAATTCAGAATTTTGAGCAGTGAGGCTGTTTAATGGTTTTTCGTGAACGCATACTGTCATTTTGATTTATTGGTATTCAGATAACCATTGGAGAGTTAATGTTAACGCTCTCCGTTAAGAAATCACTTGTTTAATCAAATCAACAACAGAGAAATGTCATGCTGGCATTTTTATGTAGAGGTACGAGATAGGTATAGTGGACGAAATATTTTTGATGCAGCTATCTAATCTTATATCCCCTTTAAGTTATATTGCGGACTATGACGGTATCGTATCGACTTACAGTCGAACAAAAAGCCGACAACTTTGAGTTCGCACAATATCTATTACGTCAAGTATGCGTGGTTTGTTCTTTCCTCGGAATCAAAATGTGATCTTTCATGAGGATTACGAAAAGTATTTAACGACTCTGGGCCGATACGTATCTAAATAACTGTTGTTATTATACAATAGTCAACCTCATTCGGCTATACAAAAGCTGAAAATGTCTGACAAAACTTGATTTTATTATAACGCATCACAAATTTGGAAATTACTTTCCACTAAATTAAAGTTGAAAGCCCAAGGCATTTTGTTAAACATTCTAATTATGATAGTACTTGCAAACCTTGAAGATAACGTATTAAACATTAGGTACTGAGCAAAGAGGGGCAAATTGGAAAATTAAAAAGCAAAAATGAATGACAAACGAATTGTTTTGAATGTGTTTCACTATTATCTCACATTGTACAACAATGAAACTGTTAAAAATACAACGGACAAAGTGTCTCACATGACCGAAGTATCTGGGTGAATGATTGACAAAAAAGTGGAGTCCAGGAAAGCGGACTTGAGAACAGGATAACCACATCGAAAAGAACTCGAAGTAAGTGTAACTTGAAAATACGTATGATAAAGGGGCTATACAACAATTTTACTTGGGAGATATTTCAACCATACTCAAACAAGTAGGTATTGAACAGAGTTGAACAAGGCGATAGGACAACCCTTTTTTTTTAAATCTACCATTAAGCGTTTATTGAAGGACATGGCTTTTGTTTAAAAACGAGACGGGCTATCAATATTTATATAAAGTAGCGAGGCTATGTACAGATATTTAGGACAAATGAAGGAGCTCAGATCTGAGGAATATATACATCTTTATTTGGATGCATCTTAAGTTAACGCCAGACACAGCGTTACAAGAAAAATAGAAGGATAAATCCGTCACTTATGCAAGCCAAGGCAATAGGATCATGAAAGTGGTTATGTTGAAGGAGAGGGGCTTTGATTTTTGCCGAGAACAATGGTTCGATTATCGCTTATTCGCCTATAGGCGCTATGTGGTGTGTCGGTCAAAGCCAAAGATTTAGAAATTTTGTTAAAAGTTGTATTTACGGTGGTTATACCCGAGGACTGGAAAGCCTACTACCATAATGTGACTACGGTGGATGCCAAACAATGGAAAGCTGATAGATCGATAAAAGACTCATTCCTATTATCCTAATCCTGCAGTATTCGAGTAATGACTCAAAATTTGGCAATATTGTTGTATTAGCGCAGTGTCAGATGATCAAATTAGCAGCAAACTGGTGACGTCATTTCTAATTTGATGCCCAACTCTATACCTAGACAGTTGCAGAATGATTGCCATATTGTTCCGGGACCTCATGTCATATTCTGTATAGTTTACCTTGCTCACCAATTAACAACGGATGACAGTTAAACTTTAATTCGAAAAGTTTTCAAAATTATCTGAAATACCATCGTGTATGTGGTATGCGGGTAGCGAGTGATGAGGTATCCTTTTTTTCAATTTCCAGCTGTTCCAACCAAGCTGTTGCTATTGAATCATACAGAGTTCAGCAGAAGTCCGGGACCGGGCAAATATCGAAGAAAATATAAGTTTTTTGGAAAATCTTTTTTATACCCACAAATTTAACTATAATTAAGTGAGAGTAATATTCGAATGGGAAGTGGGAAGTGATAAAAGTTGAAAGTCACCCCAATTAATAACATGAAAAATTCAGAAATTGAGAAATGTATAATGCATATAAACTTGTTTTTGCATTGATGGTGAACAGGTGCTGAAAAATTGAGCTGAATAGAAGATTTGTCAGCAATTTGAATTAGCTGCACTACACTAAAAATCTGCATAAAGGCAAAATTACAACGACTGAATAATGAAGAAGCTATTTTTCAGTCATGATTGGCATCCACAATGTCCAGTAATAGCTGTATAAATTCTCCACTTTTGGGTGAACAAGAGATTAACAAGGGTTCATTAAACATAAGTTTGATAGCAATATTCAGCTTTAGTCTGGACAATAAACTGCTTGAGTACATTTTCAATCAATAATTAGCATAAATGGCTACTTGTGAAAGCCATTGTGAATTGTTGATAGACGTGTGAAAAGTAAAAAAAGTGAACCTCTATATGCTTCAAGATTCATGCGTCATTATATGTGATTGGTTTGTTAACTCATTGATATTTTAATCATCATCATTTAGCTATTATTTATTATTTTTATGTTATTGGAAACATTATATTTGATGTATTTAGCATGAAATTTCATATTTCATATTAAATAATCAAACAATGTAAGTTCGCTATGTATATTGGAGTTTCCAAATTAATAAAGTTATCTATCATAAGAAGAAAGTTTAAGAAATCAAAACGTTAAGGAAATACTATTTCAACGGCTTGTCAACAAAGTAAGTGACGTTCATTGAGATTTCTATTATTTTATCATCAAGTATATATTAGAGCCCTTTCATGCAGGCGTTTATTGTCGCCGATCACCGAACGTTAAATTAACGCCCACATTCTAAATACTTTGGATTAAATACGTCGCCGCCGTAGCATTGTGCTGTCCCGGCTTTTTTTAAAACATGCCGTCGTATTTTAGAGCACGCGACTGTTCGTGTGAATACATTGTATTCATTATTTTATTACAACAATTATTGAAAGGCCAGTTATTCATCGACTTTTGACTACTGAAAGTAGGATAGGCGCACGATTGACTAATATAGATCCTGTATTGTAAGAAAACGTGTCCACTGGAATATTAATTGATGCTGTGAAGGAGTGGAAAGCTCTTTAATATAAATGTTTGTTTTGTGAAACGTATACATATGCGCCATTGTCAAATGTGCGAATACAACTGATATCTAGAAAACGTTCTCGGAAACGCCTGCATGAAATGAAACTAAAAAAGACGACGTTATTTTAACGCCTCCATGAAAGGACTAATGAACTTTCAACTCAATTCCCAAAACTGTATTCTCAAAGCTTTTTTTTATTTCAACCCTTTTGCATTTATTGAAAAGCCGATTGTCAGCCAACATAATATTTATACCAATATTTTTTTACCTTCAGAAGTTTATTAAGAGGTCCAGGCTGGATCTTTGTCAGTCCTTTCTTTATTTTTCCGCCTTTTTTATTTGGCATCCTTTCGCATCCTTTCGCATTATCCGAAGGATATTTTAATTTAACCTTTCTTTGAATATGTGTACGACCTAGCAGATTTTTCAAATTGATCTTTTTAACCTTATTCGGAGGACTCGATTCTTTTTTGATGATTTTCTTATTTTTTGTGCCATCTTTATGTGTATTCAGTTGGATATCTTGATTCATCCCTAATGCTTACAATAATCTCTGTAATGAAGAACGTTATAAAATACATTTAAAAATAGAAGGAAAATAATCCAGATCAATTTTATAAAACATTTACTTACTGAGCTTACTGTGGCATTGTATTTTCAGTGGAATCTGGTTTTAACGAAATTGTTACAGAAATTTCATCACTTGTGACAATCCACAAGATTTTCTAGCAAGTAATATGTGTCATATGTTTCAGGTGACAGTGAACAAATCTAGTGTTGCCACTACACATTTTTTTGCTATCAACTTTAATGGGAGAAATACCCCAAATTCTGTCATAAACACATAAAATACTTGAAGTATTTTATGCATTAAAAATTAAACATATTCCGTATCACGTTATGTTATTTGACGACCATCGTTAAGTGTGAATTTCTGTAATATAACGATATGACTAAAAATACCGATTCTGTATCATCATGCGCATAGTTATGTCAACGAGAATCGTTATTTTTAGAAAGTCTGTTGTTAAAATAGCTGGACCAGTTTGACAGCTTGTTATGTCTTAACGATCTCGTTAAGTGGAACAAATGTCAAAAATCTAATTAAGTTCTTGCTATATATTCGTGGTGATTTGTAATTTTTTGCAACCAAACATAAATAATAGGCTGCTTTTGAATGGTCCTGTTTTTTTAAATTAACTTCATTAGCAAATTATTCCCACAAATTGTTGATTATTTTAACCTCGCATGGTTTGTTCTTCCCTCTTATTACGGAAAATAGTTTACTGGGTTCGTATTCTCGAATCTTGATCGGTGATTGTCGCAAGTGACATTTTTAAATTGTTGCGCGAAACGTTAAACTGCAATTCTGGAATTTTCAAATGGATAATTTTTATGCGGCAAAATCTCACTAGGGTTTGAGGAAGTGACCAATTGTCAGATAATGTGAACGAGATCTTAATTATGGTTGGGTTACATAATTTACATGTGGAAATAGTATATTAAGTATCAAGAACGGTAAGGGTTGTTTACCGGTCGATAGCAATGTTTGGAGGCTGAGCGTAGCGAAGCCTCCAATTTTGCTGGAGACCGGTATTACCCTTAACGTTCGAAATGCTTATACCATTTTTTGCGCCATTGTATTGGAATATTCGAATTTCGGAGAAAATAATTTAAATTTCTTCGAAATGAACGAAATGTCAAAAGTGACATTTATACTTCTCGATCAGCTTAAAATATAATTTGCAATTTGGTGAAATTGCTTTCATGCTATTTATTACTTTTTATATTGTTCTGTTCGATTCTGTTCATTAAAAAATATCAATCTTCTTATTTTTTTTGTTTCTTTTGTGTAATGAATGAAGTAATATATTATTTAGGACCACTTGAATGTATGTAGGGCTAAGACGTAGTTTACTTACCGACGTCTGAACGGTAAGTAAATGACTTACCGACGTGTTAGACTTAGAAACCAGTAAACACAACCTACCGACCTGACAACCGATGCTGTAAATAAACAAAAAAGATCGATCGCGCAAAAACGTAGTTTTTTTTAATTGAACAAGGAGGTACAAAGAAATTTCACGAGACTCACATCCTGATGGCAATTGGCCGTGGAAGTTATGTAGGTACTTGAAAATGCATTCTGGGGAAATGTTAAGAAGACAAGAATCAGGCGTATCTGGTTTGTTACGTGTTCTATTGATCAAAAATTTAAGATTCACTGCATAACTGACTTTTTTACACTCGGTTGTTCAAAATTAAATAAGTGAATAAGTGAATGGTAACAGAAATAACGACATGAACACATGACATTTTTGTTCGACAGATGTCGATTGCGACATTTTAGATCGACATTCGAGAATTAGTCCAGTAAATGAAGGGACGAAGCTCCTGAAAAGTCCCTGAAGACTTCATTTTGAGCTCAATTCGTAGGTCACGGCAGGTGTTTTCAAACGAGAAAAAACTTAACACGATTGAGTTTACGAAAGGGGGGAAAATAGACCCCTAAGCCCTGGAAAACGGGTTTCTCGCTAATATCTGGCTAAATATGCGAATAAGAGAATTTTTCTCCAGGTAAAAGATGAAGATCGTCTTATTATCTACAAAAATAGTCCCTATCATTTTTTCCGAAAATTCGATAGTTATAGAGATAATGAGACCTGAAAGTCTCCTCATTTCAGCTGCCGCTCTGCCTGTGAGAATTCTGCTGCATAGCATTAACTTGAAAGCGGGCAGACGTATTGTTCCATAAATCAGCAAAAAATTGACATTTCCCGATGATTCAAAGTTCATCGCAATGGGAAGAAGACTCAAAATTTTGTGGAAAAAAACTTTGACCGCTTTTTTAAATATTTTTTTCAAGTACGAACGAGCTGCAAGTCACATGGAATGATAGCTACGGGTCTTCCCATCGCGAGGAACTTTGAATAATCGGGAAATTATTCAATTCAATTATTTGCCAAGTTATGGAACAATTCGTCCGCCCGCTTACAAGTTAATGCATAGACAGCAGAATTCCTACAGGCAGAGCAGTAGCTGAATTGAGGAGACTTTTAGGTCTCATTATCTCGATAACTATCAAATTTTCGGAAAAAGTGATAGGAACCATTTTTATAGATAACTTTATTTTTTACTCGAAGAGAAATTCTCTAATATGCATATTCAGCCAGATATTAGCGAGAAACCCGTTTTCCAGGGTTACGGGGGCCATTCCCCTACCCCCCCTTCCGTAAACTCAATCGCGTTAAGTTTGCCTGCCGTAACCTACAAATTGAGCCCAAAGTAAAGTTCAGGGACTTTTCAGGAGCTTTCGATATTTTCAGGTGTTCAGTTACTGTACTAAATAAGAATTATACAAAAAAGTACCTACAATCTCACATGCTCAAGAAATGTCACTGTTCAAGAATAGACCCGCTGGGTTTAGAGTATTCGTTTATTTTTCATCACTTTGGTATCGAAGATATGTGGAAAACGTGAAGATTGAAAACAATAATTTTCGTAGGGATTCAACTTCCATATCATTCAAATAATTTCGGAAAAAAAAAGCTTTCACAGTTACTGATACTGAGAAAAAACAAGGTTTACAGGCAGCATATGTCTGTTTCTGAATTCAAAGGCTCAGAAGAAGTTTATCATATATTCTCAAAATTAGAAGCCTCAGTTATACCATCTAACTGGAATATGTAACTTATACTTTAGTTTAAACTTGGAATTCAAATATACCTCCAATGTAGCGAATTTGTTGACGAATACAAGGTTTATATTTGAATTGTAGAAACGGCCCTGAATAAAGAACAATACCCCGTATCATCTTATAACTCATCAAGAGAGAAATCCTCAAGTTACATCGTATGAACGATGTAATCCTTCAAAATTAAAAGAGTTTTAGTGCTGAGCTTACACGGAGTATCTTCTATAGATAAGTTTCGGTGCCGTGTTGTAGAATGAAAAGTCGTTATAAGTTATTTACTTTTCAAGTTTGACGAGGAAAGTTTCTGGAAACTTTTTGACTTTATTACCTGGCGCTTCTACGTTTTGGATAATCGAGAAACTGTTTGGAGAGTGTGAAACACTGATGTAATTATTGTTAAAGACTGCTTCCAGGTCGAAATCTGATCTGAGTTGTTCCAAGACAAGTTTTATTCAGTCACTGGAATGTTTTAATTGGAAACTGTAGACATTGTTATGTTTAATGCTATTATCGGTAGTAACATGGTGTGGAGTAACGAGACGTCAACTGTCTCAATCTATCATTTCTCAATCACACAACGGGCGAAGACGGACTCTATTACTCCACGATTTATTGGAACGAAATTCCTTATCGCGCGTTGTGAAAGGGGGCTAGACGGATTAAATTCTTACCAAAAGTTGTCACGACACTTTTTGATATAGGAAGCTATTGTGAGCTGTGCGGCGTCGCATGTTTCTCTGTCTGTATCTCTCTCTCTTGTAGAAAGCAAATAAAATTGATAAAACATTTTCACCATAGTACGGGCGCGAACCATAAACCCACGCGTATATATCAAGGCATTCAACACATGCTGCCATGAGCTCTCATGTGTATTAGATGCGAAGAAAGGTATGCAATGTGCGATTATATACAGATAATAATAATAAATGCTTTTGTATTTTTAGCAAGTACGCACTATAACCTTTCTTTATTATTGTGCTAACCAAGTCATACACATTATAATCTCCACATTTTGTGTGTTTAGCAAGTGTACGCGTCATAATTTTAATAAATTCAAAATAAATCATATTTTAATATTACAATTTCAGAACGTATGTGTTTAGCAAGCCGTGCGTGTTCTAACCTATACGCTGTTGTGTTTACGAAGTCGAGAGAGTATATATATATATACACTCTGTTGTTGTGTTTACAAAGCCCCGCGCATCTATGACGTGAAATGAAATAATAGACAGACAGAGTACATATATATATATACATATATATATTTATATATATATATATATATATATATATATATATATATATATATATATGTATACAGTGCGTTCCTAAAGTAACGCATAAATTCATTATTAGCTAAATAAACAATAATATTAAAAATTCCCGAAACAGGTCAATTTTTGATTTTAATTTACTGTTTTTTCAAATTATAATGTTATTTACAGGGTGAACCATCTTCGTGTGATGACGTCATCGCCATTTTTTTTAAGAGGAACACCCCAATTTTTTTTCGATTTCCGGATTTCCCTTGATGAGCTGATTCCAAAAATGTATAACACTTTGTTTCAAATTGGTACAGGGTGGAAAAAAATACAAAAATTGTAATTACATAATTATGAAGTTACTGTGATTTACTACCAAAAAGAAACAAAAGAAAATTTACAATAAATGTTCAAATTGTTCTCCATTGACTGCTAGACAATGACAGAAACGGACATTACATTCTTCTTTAACATTTTGTAGCATAGCGGGTGTTATGTTCTGCATTTCTTGCCTGATTCGGTCTTTTAGATCACGGATATTGTCAGGTCTGTTAGTATAAACTTTAGATTTTAAATAAACCCATAAAAATAAGTCTAATGGGGTAAGATCAGGGGATCTAGCGGGCCATTCCACTGTTCCCCTTCTTCATATCCACCGTTGTGGAAAGGTCCTGTTTAAAAACTCGCGCACAGTTACAGCGAAATGTGGCGGTGCACCATCCTGTTGAAACCAGATTCCACGGTCTAGATTGTTGGGTATTTGAATATCAGGAAAAAGCTGGATCAGATCAGGAATCATTGTATTTTGTAGGAAATCCAGATACAATGCTCCTGTTAAATTTTCGTCAAAAAAATATGGACCAATAATTGTATTTCTCACAATACCAGCCCATACGTTGATTTTTTGTGGTCTTTGCGTATGGCATTCTTTTGTATCCAGTGTGGATTTTCATCAGACCAATAACGGGTGTTTTGCTTATTAACATGCCCGTTCAAATAAAACGTTGCCTCGTTCGAAAATAAAACGTTGTCAGTGAAATTATTTTGGTTCATCATATACTCGCAGAATTCAGTTCTCCGGTCAAAATCGTCTCCAGACAATTCATGGATTGTACGTACTTTATAAGGATGGTATTTTCTTTTTAAAAATGTTTGCTACTGAAGACTTTCCAATACCTAAATCCCTAGATAATCCTCGCACTGTGCAGTGTGGATTTTCTATTGCCGACAAAATTATGTCTTCTTGAATATTTTCATTAATTTTTGTTCTACCGGGCTTTGGTGCATCCCTCACATGTCCTAATTCTCTGTATTTTTGCTCTATTCTGCTTACAGTAGATTGTGAAATGGGTTCACGATCTGGGTGCATCTCATGAAATAATCTGCATACCTCTTGTTGACTCCGCATCCTGTCGCCAATACCAATCATCATTAATATTTCAATCCTCTCACTTTCGGTTAACCGCATTTTGTTAAAGAAGTTGCAAAATTATGATATGATAAATTTCTTTGTAGATAGTTTTCACATAAACGTACCTTGTTTACAGAGTTAACAATAACAGAAATGTACTTTAACGTTGTTGACAGTTTTTGCCGGCAAATGATCGAAAATGACAGAAAAAACAATAAAAATTTTAGTCGAGGGGCTTGGATCACTAAGCTGTTAAATACAATGTTAAAAATTATACGGGATGTTTAAAGTAGTAGTAAGTAAATACGTAATTTCATTTAATGTGTTTATTACGTTTATTCTTTCATTTCTTATTTTGTAGGTAATTTAATTTTTTTATTTTCCTCCACTCTGTACCAATTTGAAACAAAGTGTTATACATTTTTGGAATCAGCTCATCAAGGGAAATCCGGAAATCGAAAAAAAATTGGGGTGTTCCACTTAAAAAAAATGGCGATGACGTCATCACACGAAGTTGGTTCACCCTGTAAATAACATTATAATTTGAAAAAACAGTAAATTAAAATCAAAAATTGACCTGTTTCGGGAATTTTTAATATTATTGTTTATTTAGCTAATAATGAATTTATGCGTTACTTTA
>CAJUYG010001889.1:23122-48149 GCA_910591675.1 Galerucella calmariensis | reverse complement strand
CATTGAATGGTATTCTTTCCATTACCAGACTTGGAAAGAATGCCATTCAATGGTACACAGACGGCTTAAAAGCAATAGAAGGAACTGGGATAGGAGTGTTCGGACCAGGAACCGAACACTCTGAAAAACCCCAAGCATCTTTCAAGCGGAAATCCACGCCATAAGAAAGTGCACCCAGTTCAATATTGATAAAGGATACAGAAGACAAAGGATTATCATAATGTCGGATAGTCAAGCAGCCATTAAAGCATTGAGCTCTTGTCTAATCAGTTCCAAAATGGTGTGGGAATACCTAGACAAACTCAATGAACTAGGCGAGAACAATATAGTCGCCTTACTATGGATTTCAGGACACACTGGAATAAAAGGAAATGAAATAGCAGATGAACTAGCAAAGAGGGAGACTGAAATACCTTTCTGGGGGCCTGAACCCTTTTGCGGAATCAGCCCCAATGTAATATTGGAAGAAATAAATAAAGCCGAGAAAAAGAGAAGATCTGACTATTGGAAAGATCTAGTAGGGCTTATACAATCAAAAAATCTTCTGGGTAACTACAACCTGTTGAGATCAAATGAATGCATAAGTTAAAGTAAAACTGCGCTAAGAGTTTTAACAGAGATCCTAACGGGACATTGTCGCCTGAATGGGCACCTGAAAAAGCTCAAAATAGTGGAGGAAGAAGAATGCAGATTTTGTGTCATGGAAGAAGAAACCTCCATCCACATACTTTCCAACTGCACAGTACTTCCCAAGTAACAATGAACGCTGATTTATTGGGCCTTTTCAGACAATAAGTTGATTAGTAGTTGATTGATGGTGTTAAAGACTGATCAGGCTACTAACTTGAATAATGAGCTGAATAAGCGCCAAATCAGACAATATAGATGCCATTATACAGCAGCATCCATAAAGCTGAACTACATACTGAATAAGTGCCTCTTCAGCCAACTTAGAAGATATTGTTCAGCAATATGCTTATGTAGCTGAACTTGGGTTGAATATGTATTTCTTCAGCTTACTTAATCCGGTGTTGTTCAGCTAATTATTACTAGCTGAATACAGACTGAAAAAGCGTTTTTCTGCTCATCAAATATTCCATTGTTCAGCTATTTTAAAATGGCTGAACATGAGCTGTATAAGCGCTTTTACAGAAATCTGAACAGCTGTAGCTCATTTATTCATAGTCAGCTTAATATGCACTGAATAAACCCTTCTTCAGTAAAGTGAAGAGCCACTGTTCAGCTTTTATTAACACAGACTGAAGAAGTTTTAGTTCAGCCCATTTTGAAAATATTGTTCAAATATACGTCGTCTGTGAACAAAAAATAGATACTTAAATATATACTACTTCAGTAATTTGATATTCGCTGAAATGAGAATTTATGCATGCAGTCGTGTATATCATTCAGCGATTTTCAGGTTATGTTTTTGATTATGTCACTTGACTGGCAAATTTATAAAGCTTGCATTCATTACATCATTTGCATTTATAATGTTGCTTGGTGCTGCTTGTGGCAGTTCATCAGGTTCTGGTGAATTTATGAAGACATCAGTTGCTCTAATAATGCTGCTTGGTCCTGCTGGTGGCCGTTCATCATCAGGTTCAATCAAGTTTATTTGAACGTTCGGTACTTCTAATACATGATATAAATATGTTTATGTAGCAGTGGAACTTGACATAACTTGGACTTTTTTAATGGGGGCTTTTCATAACGTCTATTAAATTTTTCAAATATTAAATTAAAATTTGTTCTTCAATTCATAAGTTCATAAGCAGATATTTCTGTATCATGCACTTATAGATTTTCTACTTCAATCCCACCTTCAATCTCACACAGGTTATAGGTTAGTGAACCATATAGATTTATAAATACCATTATTCGCAAACATTTAGCATGTGTTCGTTTGGCGCAGAGGCTAAAGATGAATGGATTGTTAAATGATAATCCACGGGTCCCAGGTTCAATCCCCACCGAAGACTGAACAATAAACCGCTTAAGCGCTTCTTCAATCAATAATCAGCATAAATTCTTACTTGGGTTCAGAATCCTAGAGCACATCACCTGGGAGATTACTGGATAGAAAAGGAACATTTACCTAAGTTGAAGTCTGCAGTTATCCTAAAATTCCTCCGGGAAATAGGACTAAGGGAGCTACTAAGTTCTGAGACTCTCTGAATGTTCCTTGTGGTGTATTTATTTTTTATTAGATAGGGACCAGAATTTAAAAAAAAAACTTAATATTCTTGATAACAGTAGCTGGAACGCTACCGAAACGTTGAATTCAGAACAATAATCTTCTAGTTTAGATGATTTAACCATTCATAGTTAATAGAAGTTTAGTTAAAAAACTGAAATTCAAAATACCCGTATAAATACCATATTCATGCTAATAAATCATTTTATATCGAAAAAATTACATGACATTAAAAAAGAAAATGATATATCTGGTCCCTGAGTCTGTAGCCCGTCAAACTTTCCAATTTCGAAAGGCAGATTGTCTGAGAATAAAGATATCAAACGAATAAAAAATGTATAGGAATCACTAAGTCTGCTAAATTTGCAATAATTATAATAATAATTGCAATAATCAATTATTTTTTCTACTAGCGTGTGGAAAAGTCCACTTTTCCCCACCTTTTCAGTGTGTAAAAAATCACTTTTCCAAGATTTGACAAGTTTTTGGGGAGTATACTGATATTTGAATATTTTAAATATATATTTGTATGGTTGTAGTTTACCAAATGACTGAAAAATTAGGAAATTTATATTACAACTCTGCTATAATTTCTAATAAAAAAAAGCATATTGCAATAATTTTTTAATGGCCCTGGCATCATCAAATGAATTTCAAATAATAATAATTAATTTGTTGATATGCATTTAGTAATAAATGTTCCTTTATGTTAACTTTTGGGTCTTTTTCCGCATGCTGGTAGAAAAAATAGTGTACCTAACACGTTCGGCTATCTGCAATAGCGTGCGTAAAAGTATAACTTTCAGCAGTAGTTAGGTAAACTACTATAGATTCATAATATTCATATTTTTTCATTTTATTGACCAGCTCTACGTTCTGTAAATGTTTTATGAAAAAATAACAGAAATAATAATAATAATATTTTTATTTGCTTCTAAGCTTATAGCGACGAGTGGCTATACATTGTATATGCAATTACATTAATACTGTTATATAATATAATTAGTTGGCTAAACTAGGAAAAAATTAAAAACTTATTCATTTAATATGAAGGATCTTAATTTGAGTATATTCCAGATGTATTGGCTAATTACCATAGCATCCTCATTTGTAATATTTTGCAAAGCCTTAATTAAAGCATCCACATTCTATAAACAAGAAATATTGCGCTTCATTAAAGTATTTATGGGACACTCAAAGATAACATGAAGAAGAGTTTCCTTTTCTTGATTGTTATATATAGAGCAAACTAATTTCAGGTCAATATAATAAACAATACCGTTGAACGTAAATTTAATTTTATAATTATTAGCCATACGTAGTTGGGCCAGAGAGCGGGTGACTTGGATAGGTATATAACTTTTTTTGTAAATACGGACTTGGTGTTTCAGAAACATCAAAAATACTATTATAAAGACATATGAGAATACCTAAACACAATATTAACATTCACCTCGTGCAAATATGTATAATATTTAGCTAAAACATCTTTGTTTAAAACAGAAAAGTTTAATGATGAAAGAAAAGATTATTCCAGTAATCTAATACATTCAAATCAATGAAAAACTGTCTTATTCGCCTTGACCAGTTGCACTTGAGATCGCACGAGTCAATTATAACAAAAATAATGTGTATTATATAATTTTGCAACTATTTATGTTCATAATTTTTATCTGTCGACTTTTTAATGCATTTCAATTGATTATTTTATTGTTTATTCGGCTTTATTCAAATGAACTCGATCAACTAATGTTCTAATGATTTTTTATTTTTCACTCATATTTCACCAATATTAAGTTGCTGTCAAAAATAAATGTAGTCGTAAAATTAAAACATGTGTGTAACATTAAAAACCGTTAGCTAAATAAAGATTATTTGTAATTTGCCTCTTTGACCTAACTTAACAGTGACCTAATTTTCATGACTAATATGCGTCAGTGCTTCAAATGTTTTGCACATTTCGCAATTTATTTATCTTTTATACTTTAGTTGGTTTCAGTATTATGTAACCCAAATATGCCGTTATAAAACTAACAACATTTTATTATTGCATTATAGAAAATAGTATGAATCTTCTTTAATATATTAATTATTTAGCGGTAGATGATTTCAGAAAGTTACCAACGATTTTTAACACCATGTCGGGGACTCTCAATGTTTCAATTATAAAGATACATTATTTTTTATTTTGCTGTTTCAATTGGTTCATAAATATATTTGCTGAAATTGGTAAAGTAACAATACTCTTTGATAATCTTTCACTTTGAATATTAAAAGTTATTTGAAAACAGAACAATTTTAATAAACACATCTAACGAACAACCAAAGCCATAATTCATAATGGTTACATTTTCTAAGAATTCAGAAACCAATACTATATATTCAATTAGAACCATTTCCCAGATCATATTATAATAGATACAATGCCCATCAGGCAAGGTGTGATAGAGACAAAAGTGTGTGAAAACAATGACCAGAGAATCTTCATAAGAGCGATAATATCTCAACAAGAAGTCGAAGTTTTTCCTTTTTTTTTCTATTATAGGTTAATACAAACATTATATTGCAAAATAAAGATAATTTAGACCTTGAAAACATATTATCTACTATTATGTAAGTCTAGTATTTTATTAATCTTAAGATTTTTTGACCTATAATCATAACTTCTAGGTATATCAATGGTCTAACGGGTTTCAACCATGTTTCTTATTTAATTCTCTAAGGGCTTGGTGATTGAGGAGTCTTTAGCCTCCATTTGATTATCTAAATATTAATAAAAATTAGACATAGTAAATTGAAACAATTATATATGATTTTCCATGTCATAGACTGACCATAAGTATCTTCTTTTTATAACCTGTTTAACTTATTTGTATTTTTTTTTCTAAAATCCAAGATTTTTTCAATTTCCGTTTTCGAAGAAAGTAGTTTTGTATTAAAGTATTGAGCTTTTCTTCAACCTTGTTTTGTGATAATGTTTAGTTCAATAATTCTTTAAAATATTTTTAATTTTAAACAGAAAAAAAAATACATCCATTTACTCAAACACCATAATCGGGCGTCCATTAATTATTATTTTTTGATCCGACCCCTACCGCCCTACCCACTTGGTGAGATGTAGTAATATTTTTCCCGATCCCTCCCCTAATCTTACGTGAGATTTTTCAAAATTTGTGATTTGGGTGTAAGAGCGTTGGATTTATTAAAAAAACAATAGTATTTGGGAATCAGATAAATACGATAAACATGAATGTGTCAGATTTCATTTTTCATTATTTCAATTTAACTTAACTTTACTAATTTTATATCGTTTTCTGCTAGAAAAGAATTACGTGATATTTGCCAAGACCCCCCTTCTCCCCCAAGGTAGATTTCGTAAGATTCGGCTCGATCCCATCCCCCTTCCCTTGAATACCTCACGTAATTAATGGACGTCACCAAACAGGAAATACTCACTGTAGGTTAAATCAAATGCCGTCGAATCTGCTTCAAATAACAATTTTTTCGCTAACTCTGAGAGCTTAGTAACGACATGCTGAGATTCGAGTCATTTTATAATTTTTTGAATTCAAAAAACAAGCAAAAAGTAAGTGTTCAAAAACCAATAACTTAAAAATTATATAATTCTGCTAACAAAAAAAAACTAATATACGAGGGCGGTTTGACGGAAGCGTACCTTCAATGAAAAGGTTACTAATGTAAAAATAATATTTTACTTTTCAACATAATCTCCTTTCAACTCTACACACTTATTCCAGCGAGATTCCAATTTTTTCAAATCATACAAAAAATAATCTTTCGGAAGCATACCCTCGTTTATATGCTCAATAATTCACTAGCCCACACAGTTTGAGAAGGTGTTAGAGAAAAAATAATACTCTCCTTAAACAGTACAAAATATTAAATCATGTTATATCGGTGACACTTGTGATGACTGGTTAAAATGAAGATGTAGTAGGTTGTTTAATTTAACTGTCGCCAAGGTAGGTATTTGTCTTTAATTCGGCTTGGAAATACATTACTTATCATTTATGTTCCACTGATGGATGCCTTAGTCAGATTCAAACTGCAATAAGAGTTTTAACATGTGTTCTAACTGGACACTGTCGACTGAATGGACATCTGAAAAATCTCAAAATAGTGAAGGAAGAAGAATGTAGACTCTGTGACATGGAAGAAGAAACCTCCATCTACATACTTGCGGATTGCTCAGCAATTTAGAATCCTAGTGCACAATACCTAGGAGACTACTATACTTACATAAACTAAAGCCTTCAGATATCCTAAAATTCCTCCAGGATATGGGTCCAAAGAAGCTACTAGCCTCTGGGACTTTGTTCGGGACCTATGTAGAAGGGGGCACAGTAGATATTTTAGGTCTTGGTGACATGTATGTTCCATTGGTATCTAAATTACTTGGCTTATGCTACTATCTAATACAGTTGTCAGAACCAAACATGAGCCCCGGAAAATATGCGAACTAAAATAAGGTCATCGCAAGCAGCCAATCAAGAGTCAATATTAACGATTTCCATTAGTAATTGTTAAATATAATCGAAATAATATGACCGAGTGATTTCATCAACATACATCATTTTATTCATTCTGTATCAGTGTTGTCTATGCTAGGATGATTATCCGATTTTTAGACAATTTCACTAATTTGGATCCAATAGTTTTTCGAATATTTTGTAGAAGGGATATATAAAATGGCTATTGTTTTTGGGGATTTTCCATATTGACTGGGGCCGAAGACTTTATTTAGATAACCAATGTGTCCTTTTGGTAATTTTGACAAATTTTGATAATTTGAATAGTAAGTTCGGGTAATTTTCATTTTTGCACCGGCAACACTGGACTATAACCAGTTCATATTTTGTTGCTTTCCATAGAAACTTGACCCTTCTTTTTCATGACATTAATACAGTCATGTAATTTGAAAATATAGACATTTAGGGCAAACGGTAGTTTTAGTTTTGGTCCAATATAAATTTTTTTATTAATATTATTTAGAGTTACATTTTTAGCAAGTTTGACTTTGTTTACATGTTGACATTTATGGTATCGATATTTGGTTATCGATTCAAAATATCGAATTGTTACTACAAAAATACAACTACAGCGACATGAACACGCCCACCAGGGCTCACGTTTGCTTCTACCAACTGTATGATAAAAATTATTTGGAAAGAATAAAAAAATTTATGATATATTTCTATCCATGTTTTTGTATGCTTTTCAGGAACAACTGTATGGGTACTACACAGATAGAAGAGTTTTAGATTTCTAGCATAATTCACCAGCATATGACGTATAAAATGAAACAACAAAGCATTATTATATACTTTGTGACTCTCCCGCCATGGTCGGAATCAGGTAAATGATGTTTTGATCTGAAATATTCATCAAATAAATAGCTCGGCTTTGCTAACAAGCTGAATTATTTGTTTGGAGGAATTTAAAGAGGTCTGAGTCATTTACTCAGCTCAAACATAAACTAACCTAACTGCACCGTACAACTCTTTGCGAGAAATGCCGAATGCTGCAAGGGATGGTTAGGCCAAACGGGGAAAAATTCAATTTTTTTTTAAATTCACTCAATGTAAGATTTACATATATAATTAAAAAATGTTTCAATGCAAAGCACTCTTGGCAACGAGCATAAAATTAACATCACAATTTAAAAAATGTTGTCATTCTTAAAACCCAGTCCTAAAATCACCCTTATAACACTTATCATTAAAGTAATGATCTATTCAACAAATCGCTAATTATTTTCTGATTATATTTTGTAAAAAGTATATTAATAATAGTTCAAGCGAGCTTCTGAGCCTTGTAGATACCAGTTTACACTGTTAAAAATATTATATTGAAATTGAAACGATCCAGTTATACTCGTACAATAACAATAAATAATTCCTAGAGGGTTAAAACGTATGAGTCCAAGTAACAGGATAATATAATTCAACGAATTGATTAAGAACAAATAAGGATCCAAGGAGACAAAAACAGAAAAAGTATTTAGCGCTGGCAAATGATAAACATAAATCTAACTTAAATGTCAGAACAATAGTAAAAAGCCAAATTAAAAGAAACTGTTCTGAAAAAATGCCTAGGACATTCGGTGATTAGAATTTTATTTATTTATATTTCTGTGTTCGACTAATATGGTCATTGGCACAAAACAAACAAATTTTACAAATAGCTGAACAATAGATGTCAAGATAATAGTATTATTCTGTTATAACGACTTACAAATTTGAAAATTACCTTTCAAAAAAAAACATCTACTTCTCGGACTATATGCCCGACAGAAAAGCCCGAGAAGAAGATGTCTCTTCTTTCTACTTTTTGAAAAGTAATTTTTAAATTTGGCGTTATAATAATATAATACTATTATCTTGACATCTGAAGCTTTACTTAAATATGACAATTATTGTTACAGGAAACTGTAATTAAGTAAATAGTTGAACATTATAATACAACATTAACTTAACATTCTACTCTAAAGGTTGGGCTCTTTGAGGAACTTACTACGTTTTAAATCTATACCTAAGGCAAATCCATGAGGACATCGATGTAAACAAAGACTAACGACAACATACGTCCGTCCAGATGAAAGATGGAACATGGAACTACAATTCTGAATTTACTTCAGAAATAAGGAAAGCACGTTTTAGCTGACGCGACCCTATGATGTGTGGGTGTCTAAAAACTGTAGATTGTTTACTTCTAATATTTTTCGTCTACCCTACCGGGAAACCCATCATATGAACACAAAAAATAGGGAGGAAAGTATTGTTTAGCAGCCCAAGGGTGAAAAATTCATAACGCCACGATTTTTGAAGTTTTTCACTATCTGTCATTTGGTAACTTCGACGTTTCACGTCAATTTTAAGCGTTAGTGCATGTCAAAGATTTTTGTTGTATTTTCCTATTTTTTTTTGTTTATTCGGTAGGCGAAAAAGAGTTGTGTGTCACAGATGCAGGAAACGCTTTAGCAGCCCAAGACTATTAGATGGTCAAGCCGTCAACAAAGACATGACTTTACCAAAGATTGTTTTGAAGGTGAAAGTAGATTAGAATGAAAATGAATATAAATATGTGGGAATGGGAAACTGCTAGAAGTTCGAAGGCATCGTAACATGTTTGGGAAATTACTGTGACTTTCACTTCTAAACAACCTCAATATAGATTACGGACTATCATTTTCATTGTTCTGATCTCTTTTTCTTTACGTGTCATGTAGAAGGTACCATTTGTAAAACGGATTTAGTCAGTATTTATTAAAATACTTGAAAAAGATACAGTGGTGATGTTATTATTTTCGATCGCTTTTCCATTTTTCATCAAATGGTCACTATAAACTGCTGTTAGCTGTTGGGTGAACTCCATTCCAAGATATTTCGTTTTAACTTAACACCAAGATGATTGATTCAAGAGAAAAGCACACAGCAGGTAGTGGTTGATCCGATAACAATAGCATTATCATATCGTATCGTAATCGTTTTTTCGAAAAGGTAATGCCTGATGTATGACTATTTTACAACTTAAATGTTCTGGTGAAATAATATTCTGTTTTGGTATCTAAATTTTACCGACTACGGATCTGTTACTGTTTACTGTGCAATCTACAATATCAAATTTTATTATTACATCCTTAAGCTCAGATACCGATTCAAAGGAATATTGTCAAATATATATATAAGAATTTCTCAAAAATTTGATGGATATATGCTGCCATACACAGGTGCTGTGTAAATTAACCACAATAAATTTCACAACTTTAGCATGGTTTTGATTATTCGTTAAAACTGAAATAAATTAATGTTTCATGCGTCGGCCACTACTTTCCAAATTTTTATAATAGCCCTGGTAGTTCAACAAAACTATCAAGTAGATAGTTTCTAATTTTAGATACAACGAACTTCGGCGCTTTCATTTGACTTATGAGTTAGATATAATTTTTGTTTTTACTGTGTACCTTTTCAACTGATGTCTGAGTCTGAGAGATGGCATCTTTGTCCTTGGCTTAGACCCCACATCCACATTTACATCCGCTATTGATGTTTTTAAAGTTGATCTCTTGTGAGTCGTGAGAGACTACACTTCATAATGACTGGTGTACCTAAAGCTTCACGTTCATGGGCGGATGTCGGTTAAGGTTTAAATTACCGCCCGACAACTTCAATTTAAGTTCAGTGTACATGAAAAACTAGACTTTTACCAAACAGTAACTGAGCTGTAAAAAGTCGAATTTCAGGCTGAAGGTGTAAATAATGTTTAGGTACGTAATCATAAAAATATTTCATTTCGGCAACAACAGTACACAATCGGCCATTTATACAGGGTGGTTATAACAAAAAATAATCCAATAGCAAGAAATTGTGGAAACAATCCTGCTGTTGAGAATATGCTGCGGATGTATGGAGTATGTGTAGGGTGCTCTGTAATAAATAGTATACAGTTTAATGGTAAAATCCTAATGATAATTGATAAAATATTAGTTTCACAAAGTGTGATAATACAGTGCTATTCAAAAGTCCCCTCCCCCCCTCGTATCTTTTGAACGGCTACACTTACATTAATAAAATTTGGAGGGTGAAAATGAAGTGTTATAAACTTTTCTACGAATGGTAACAGGTGACTTAATAGTAATAGATGACGTCACAGTGCCACTCTGGCCAATAATTTTAAATAGGACCTTATGGCAAGTGATATCTCGTTTGAAAGGCATTCACATTAGCTATATGGCCATATTAATTTTGTTTGGGTTCAAACTAATTTTGACGAATAAATTAAATAAATACCAAAATTATTGAAATTATTTTTTTAAATTCAATTAATCAAATATCAACAATGGATTCTTATAGCAAGTGTTCGAAATGTGCTCCGTGTACTCCCTGACAGTAATACATCCTATTAGTAAACTTTTGTCGTACTCGTTCGAATGTGTCAGCTGAAATTGCATTGCATTTTTCAATAATTCTTTCTTTCAAAACGCCAATGCTATCTGGTGCCGTAGTATAAACCTTGGATTTCAAGTACCCCCATAGAAAAAAATCTAATGGTTTCAGATCTGGTGACCGAGGTGGCCATTCTATAGGAGCTCGCCGGCCGATCCATCTACCTCGATATTCTTCATCCAGGTAACGTCTTACTGCACCATAATAATTTGCAGGAGCACCATCTTGTTGAAATGTTATTTCCAGATGACCGAATTCATCTGGATTATCTTCCAGAATTTCAAGAATTAACGGCTCAATTGCATTTTGTAACATCTCCAGATACACTTCACCGCATTTGAATTTAGGAAAACAGGACCAACTGACTGACTGACTTTTTCTGGAACTTGGGTATGTTGTTCACGAAAGGTGTGAGGATTTGTGTCACTCCAATACCTTACATTTTGTGTATTCACATTTCCATTGAGGCAAAAAGTACGTCCGTCACTAAAACAAATTATTTTTGTGTAATGTGGGTTTTGACTAATTTTATTCACAGAATTCGAGTCTTCTGTCGGGGTCGTCATCCGAAAGGTGGTGCACCATTTTTAACTTGTATGGATGAAATTTATTTTTAGCCAACACTCTCTGTATTGTACTTTTACTTACTTCACAGATAGACGCAACTTTAGTTGAAGAGGAAGTAGGGTTTACTACCATTTCAGCAACTATATCAATTTTTTATCATCACTAAATGTTGGTCGACCAGATCGTTTGGCATCTTCAACACTACCTGTTGCTTCAAACTTGTGAAGAAGCTCCCTCAAATGAGTTCTTGAGATAGGGCGATCTGGGTATCTCTCATTAAATAAACGTTCCGCTTCATATATTCTTTCTAGATTCACCAATTATTAAGATAGCTGCTACTTTGTCGGCTTGAGTACGTACCATTTTGCCTATGTAAATTCTTAAACGTCTCGTTAAACAATAATAAAATTAAATATTTAAGCTATTCAGAAAAACTTTGCAAAGCAACAAATACTATTAAATTAGAAACGTCAATTTTTTTGACAACTAACCAGAGGCGGACTGAAAAATCTTCAATATTTAAATGTGAAATAATAATTTTGGTATTTATTTAATTTATCCGTCAAAATTAGTATGGCTATGTAGCCAATGTCAATGCCTTTCAAACGAGATATCACTTGCCATAAGGTCCTATTTAAAATTATTGGCCAGAGTGGCACTGTGACGTCATCTATTACTATTACGTCACCTGCTACGATTTGTAGAGAAGTTTACAACACTTTATTTTCACCCTCCAAATTTTATTAATGTAAGTGTATCCGTTCAAAAGATACGAGGAGGGAAGGGGACTTTTGAATAGCACTGTATTATAGCTAACAAGCACAGTACAGTGTGGAATTATTATTGGTTTCATTAATTTTTAGTCTACCTTGCTTTGCTGCATCCCTCACATGTCCTTATTCTCTGTATTTTCGCTCTATTCTGCTTACCGTGGATTGTGAAATTGGTTCACGATCTGGGTGCATTTCATGGAATAATCAGCATCCCTTTTGTTGGGTCCGCATCTTATCGCCAATACCAATCATCATAAATATTTCAATCCTATCTCTTTCGGTTAAACGCATTTTTTAAAAAACGTTACAAATGATAAATTGCTTGCACAGTTTTCACGTAAACTTACCTTCTCTAAAGCGTCAACAATACAGAATTGAACTTTTAACGTCAAGTGAAAAAAAAAATAGTAAGAAACTCTGTCAAAAATGAATATATTTTTATAGTTCACAGTATCACTAATAAAAGTTAGATAAAATGTTAAAAATAATGCAATAATACGTAATTTAATTTAATGGGTTTATTTCGTTTATTCTTTATTTATTATTTTTTGTGAATAACTAGAAATGTTTGCATTTTTGCTCACCCTGTACCAATTTGAAGAAACGTATTATACATTTTTGGAATCATCTCAGCAAGGGTAATCGGGATATTGGATAAATTAAAATTTAAAAAAATGTTGACGTCATCACACGAAGGTGGTTCACCCTGTATCTTAGATTATAATTTGAAAAAATAGTAAATTAAAACCAAAAATCGACTTTTTTCGGGAATTTCTAGTATTGTTGATTATTTAGCTAATAATGAATTTATGTGCTACTTTATGGACGCGCTGTATACGTCTGTCCACTAGGTCACGCACAATGCGTAGTATTCATAAAATCCTAATTACCCACTTATTCACATTCTGTTGTATTAAAAAATAACCGTTGACCGTTTTTAAAAATTACATATGTAAATATTTCGACAACTATAATAAATAGCTGATATAGGATGTAACGTTACTCAAAACTTTAGGATATAAAGTACATCGGTGTTTGGTACATGTAATTTGGTTCACATATTAAGAAGGGTCTAGAAAAATGTGTAATTTGGTTCCAGACATTTCCAGATTACCTGGTCTCTATTAGCCATTTGGTTGCTGAAAAGCAATGAAACCACATTTAGTTTTTATAATTGCTTATTACAGACAAATTATTCAACATAATGTTTCTACAAAAAATATTAATAAAGTAATTAATAAATATATAATCGTTTTGAAATTTTTGGTGAGTGGAAACACAATATAACTGAAAAAAATAACTGAAAAAAAATTGCTCACTTCTAGAGATTTGGATCCAGATGGATAAAACTTTCCTGGATGTTTTTCGGTAACCTTGGCTTAATTTTTCTACAAACGTTATAAATATTTCTTCTGACACAAGCAACGTATGTAGTAGTAAGTGTTAATGGTGTATTCTTATGTTATATTCTACGAATGTTTTTCGCATATTTTTCGGGCAGGTCCTCTACATCTTTCCGGTTGCAGGTTGCAGAATTAACGCTTTGGTGATTTAAGTCTTTCAAAACTGTATCATGAAGATGTCCTTGTACATTTTTTGTATAAGTTAAATGTTCATTACATTCGTCCAAAGTGAGAACAAATGATTTGTACTTTATCTTTGCACAATTCGATTGCTTCTCAGCATTTTTCAGAACCTTTTAAAAGCATATTAAAATTTATTAATACATCAGCAATGCCCGGGAACCAAATTACCAATGACTTTTTTGGTGCTGGGAATCAAATTACATGTTATTGGGAGGCATCTTAAACTGAAGCTTATTTATGTAAAGTGAAAGGTTATTTTGATGACCATGACACGCTTACGCTCTACCGGTATACAACCTGACGAAGGATCTGGTAGATTGAGACGTAACCTATGGCGTGAGGCACTCAATGAGGTCCCACTGCTGCAGGCAAATACGGACGCAATCTCACCACAATATGCCTTCCACAGGCCCTACAAGGTAATCATTAAATATAACACACAAGACACATCAGAAGAAGGCGCACTCCGCATCTTCACGGATGGCTCTAAAACCAATATGGGCTCAGGATGTGGAATTTACTCCAGATCTCTGAATCTAAACATCAAATGGGCGATGGGCTGTAATGTCAGCGTTGCTCAAACAGAGCTCACTGCTATCTACATCGCCGCAAAAGAGATTACCAAAAGCAACACAGGTAATAAAATTCACATCCTCACGGATAGTACACAAGCACTACTAGCCCTGAACAGACCACGTATCACATCAGGCCTAGTACTGGAGTGTCACCTGTCCCTGATCGAAGCCTGTAGCAACAACGAAGTCACTCTAGGCTGGATCAAGGGGCACAGTAAATCGAAAGGTAACCACATTGCCGACTCACTAGCCAGGAAAGCAGCCTCCCAAAAACTCTTGGGACCTGGCACTTTCATTGGTCTGTCGGCGTCGGCTACGATTGACCTAATAAAGGAACACTCCCTTGATAAGTTTAAGGGTAGATGGGACGATGCAGAAGGTTGCAGGCTTGCCAAGGAACTGCTGCAGTATCCGGACAGCAAAGTAGCCAAAAAATACGTGACTATGAACAGACAGAACCTTCGGACAGCCACGGGTATTCTGACCGGTCACTCTACGAAAACACCTCTACAGACTGGGCCTGTCTGACACTTCACTCTGTAGAGGATGTGAACAGGAAGATGAGACTGTCGAACACATTCTTTGTGAATATCCGACACTCTCTCAATTTAGGTTTTCCGTATTCGGCGAGAACAGGCTAACACAAGCCAGCATGAGGGAGCTTACTTCCGGCGACGTTATCGCCTACTTCAAACAAGTAGGCTTGATGACGAGCCAGAAGGAAGTCTGAACCTCGGAAGGATGCACAATGGGCCAACTGTGGCCTAAGTGCAGTGGGGGTCACCCACCCTTCAAATTCTTACAGATACAGATACAGATGTAAAGTGAACAAGTGCTGCAGAAACTTTTCGTTTTCTATTCTCACCAAGAAAGTCATCGATTTCGAAAAGTTTATCCACAATGCATCTTGTACTGTCTGGCCGCAAGTCAAACTAATAGGATGTAGCTTTCATCTGTCACAAGCTTGATGGCCGAGTTTACATCTACCTGTTTATGGTTATATTGAATATTCATTAAGGAAATATTTAAAATCCTCCTTTTCATTTTGAAATAGGTAATATGTCCAAGTTATTCTTCTAAATATGCTATTAAGCACGAACCGTAATTCACCCGCTTTTAAACTACGATAACCAGGCCATAAATATTGTTTCATTGCTTGTTTATGGCTACCCTTGAATAATCCGTTTTAGTCACTTCAATATAAGTATGAACATACTTTAAAAATGTAAAATGAATAATACTTTTCAAAGTATCTAAGTTTCCCTACAGGAAACGTTTAAAGTCGTTTCGGATTATGTCAGAATTGTTTTTGAAGATATTTTTTATTATAAAATATTATGAGCTGCAACTAGAGAATAAGTCAGCAGTGTATCCATTCATACGTTTGGGTTGGGCTCAACAGCCCAGGCACTTGCACTGAATCTTTGTAACATTACCCATAATATCTACCTACTTCCATTCCAGAAGCTTCGTGTCTTGTATATAGGTCATCGGTTTATCTGGAGGGACCTTCAGTAGTTGTGATGGTTGTACTATTTCCACTTCAAAGTGGCCTGAGTACCTAAAGTTCTCTCAGAAGCAGAGTATGTGAATAGGTGTTTCATCGTAGAGTTCATATTTTCTGCACATAGGTTCACTAACTTTGCCCATCCTGTGCAGATGCTTCCTCATGGTACAGTGTCCAGTCACCAGGTCGGTAACTGTCTTCAAATTTCATTATTGATATTTATCCCATTTCACTTTCGTCCTTTTTTTTATAAATATATTATAGTAACCGAAATAATGAATTTATTTCGTTTTGACCCTTAGACAGTGTATATGTCGTAGGCATAATGTAAATTTAGGCTTTTTATAAATTGCCTAGGCATTTTACAAAAAACCGGCAAAACGGAGCATAAAATGCATTTTTCGTTATGCCGACACCAATTCAGGCAAATTTATAAAATGCCGGCAAAACAAGAACAGAATAATGTATATCTTGTTATGACTGATTATTCTTAGGCATTTTATAATTGGCCAAAAGCGGAGCCGTCAAAACGTGAATAGATATAAAATAAGTCGACTTTTTTAGATTGAATAGTACATTAGGTCTACAAGAGTTTAGGGACAGACATTAGGAATTGCACCGTGCATTGTTTGGAGCTGATCCGAAACTTGGATTAAAATCTACAAAGTTGCCAGATTCTGTAATTAAAGAACTTCGAACAGAAGAGGAACTTGAAGATATAATGAATCCTTCACGAACCAACAACACTAACCGGGAAATACCAGAAGATAATCTTGATTTGAACTTAGAGAGTAGCATTCAACTCTACAATAAGGAAGAAAATGCGACAGAGACTTTAAGTGATAGTATTGTATATTCTTGTGCTTGTAATGAAAAAATTACAGAAAAATATAAATTCACTTGTGAGATATGTAATGCCACAATGCATTCAAATTGTACAATTTTAAGTTCCGGACCATCTTCAAAAGTAGATACAAGGATTTGTTCACTTTGTGCAACTCACAATAAAATTGAAATTGAGAGACAACAATCTTACTCTGGTCAGAAAAAAAACAGCTGAAAGGATGACTGAGGCATCCAACAAAAAATTTAAGTCGATTGCAATAGGATCATATGTTTATTTAACAGTTCATAAGGTAGATCGAGGACCTCTCGATTCCAATAAATTAATTGCAAAAATGATTGACCTGAAAAATAGCCTCTACAAAGTAGGTACTTCTAAAGGAATTCTTAAAACTTTATTTTCCAGAAATGATATTCAAGAAACCTCAGTAGGCTTTGAAGATGAAATTCCTGATCGACTAATTACTCTCTGAGAGGCAGTTGCATATCAGTCACGATTCGGTGTAGACCTAATGTACTATTCAATCTAAAAAAGTCGACTTATTTTATATCTATTCACGTTTTGACGGCTCCATTTTTGGTCAATTATAAAATGCCTAAGAATAATCAGTCATAACAAGATATACATTCTTCTGTTCTTGTTTTGCCGGCATTTTATCAATTTGCCTGAATTGGTGTCGGCATAACGAAAAATGCATTTTATGCTCGCGTTTTGCCGGTTTTTTGTAAAATGCCTAGGCAATTTATAAAAAGCCTAAATTTACATTATGCCTACGACATATATATACTATACTAATAGACTTCGTATTTAAATCAAGAATTCCGGGAAATTAAACCAAAACTTCATGAGGAAACCCGTTCTTTACGACTGCAGTACAAGAATATGAAAATACCACTGGTCGTTCATCCACATCTACGTTTTATAGTTTTTTATCTATTGCTATCCCACAGAGAACTAGGCAACAAAATATTGATTATAAACCACATGAAGAGAAACGTTTCTCACCACGAAGGTTTGAATTTGCAGACAGCGGCGGATCGTGTCTGTTGTACCAGGAGGTGTAACAAATTTAATATTGAACCAGCCGACTTACAAAGCCGGAAAGAAATGATCGGTATTACTGCAGATGTTACATTATTACAACCTATATTATTTAGACTATAATAATTAATTGAGCTCATGGTTTACTAAAGAAATTTTAATGTTGTGCCGTTATTTTTCAATGTACCTAATATCAACGTAACAACATAAAATACCTCTTGGACATTTAGATAAGTCAGTCTAATAGTTTTTAGATTCTAGTTAATTACAGACACTGCGGCAACATTGCTTAATTACAGTACACTTCTTTAGGCCATTATGAAGCTTTTTGGGATTAAAAACCAGCACGTGAACTCTGTAACAGAATAGAAAGGAAATTTCTTCCTATGCTAGGAACACAAAACAGTCTAACCCACAAAACAGTCCAACCTTTATACTGTTTTGTGGGTTAGACTGTTTTGTGTTCCCAACATAGAAAGACATTTCCTTTCTATTCTGTTACAGAGTTCACGTTCAGAGAGCTCTTTGTAGTGCTTTGTTAAGCTCTCAAAATTATTGTTGAAGAAAGAGAAGATTATTGTGAGCTCATGTTTTTACACAATACAGTAATAAATTGACTTAAATTGTATAAGTATGTCACAATTTTAAAATATAAAATTAACATATCATGGACATTGGAAAAACTGTTTTGTTCTGGCCACTAGGAGGTAGTGGTAATACCCCATCGAAAGAATTATTTACCTTTATTTAATGACCTAACAGGACTATCACAGACCATGAGCCTGATTTTAACTGAAACTTTCCGTGATCGGATTATAATAATTCTTTTTTGGAGAACTGGTAATCCATCTACAGTAAACTAAGAAAAAGTTCATTGATAGAGGTTGGTTTGATCTTACTATAAAATATACACACATTTTTAGGGTACACACCATACATTTTTTTCATTGAAAAAAGTATTGGCCAAAATTGATGTATGTATATTGTAATATGGTAGGCTTGTGGTGAGAGGGTCCATTAGGCGAAACTAATTCAGCTTCTTAACAAAACCAATTAGTTGATTTGGTAAATGATACTTCAAGTAACAGAGTGAAAGAGAGAGAGATACTTTAATAGAGCCGCGGCGAACATACAAAGATGGCACATCCAATCATCCGACAGTCCATGATGGTTCAGATGACAGTAGTGGTCAACGTAGATCATCCTACAACTAGCGAAGCATGTATTGAACTAACCAATTCCGGTAAATTATACCAGAAGTTTAAAAATCTTCTTGCTGCTATTTAGTGTTTGTTAGGTAAAACTTGACGAGATGCCAATTGCAGATTTTGGTCTGCTAAACTCATCCACTCGTTACAAGGGAGTCTGCCTTTTCGTTGCAATCCATACCGGAATGTTTAAAATCACTCCAATCCTCCAATCAATATCTTTTGAGTCGTGATATTGCAGTATTGCATGTGCATGGTCTTGAACGTCTTTCGATAATGATTAAATATGTCTATATTTAGACGCAGATTTAATTGCTAAACAAGCAGAGGATAATTTTTTTGCTAACGTAACTGCCGACCAAAAATTGACGATCAGCGATTCTATCGTAGAAATACGAGGTATTTCGATACACTTGATAGGTATGGACCAGTCGTATTCGTTTACTTATTTTGAAACTTATGATATTTAGTATTTCCTGACATATTCTAAACTGCGCATTCTAATTTCTAATTCTGTCGATTTTTGGAAATATTTACGAAAATAAAATAACATCAATAGAAGTAATAAACTATTATTTTAATGGCAGAGCAATCCCAAAGAAATTTACTCCTGTCGACAACGATAAAAACATAGAAATAGTGACCCCTTTGAAATACCTGACTTCCGATTCATAGAACTTTATAGATTAAATAAGAGGAATTATTATAAGGCAGATCAATAAAATTATTATTATTTCTCCAAATCCCTATAAATTTAGTTTGAGGGCTAATCTAGCCCATACATTTTTTTGTTTATCCACTCCTGAGGCAATAACGAACCTGCCATTTGCAAAATCTCTTTTTTTCTCTATAGATTGGAAATTATTTCCCAGTGCAATCTCTTATCTTGAATGACATTAATATACCTAGTATTTTAGGAAATATATAAATCAAAAGTTCAAAAATGTAGTTTTTTTAATCTGCCAAATATCAAAGGAATTATATCGAAAACGTCAAAGCCATTTTCTACTAACTTTACTTTGAAGTATGTACTCGTATCAAAACTGCTGTCCAAATCTGAGAACACCCGATTGTAATTCGATTCTAAAATAGAATGGTATGATCCGATACTGTATATTTGAACTACTCCAGGTTATACTAGTGTCACCAACAGATGAAGTAAATTTACTATTAATCTGTAAGTCTGTGACATCGTTAGTGAATACCGAAAAAAGAATTTGACCTAAAACTAAACTCTGGGGTACTCCACTGCTAGCTGGTAAATTTTCCGAAACTTAACTCGTACCAGTTGTTTTCTACGCTCAAGGTAAGATTCAAACCACGGATGCCATAATATTCCAGTTTATTTATCAAAATTTCATGATCAACACAATAGAAGGCCTTTGCGAAATTATGTACATCTTTAAGGACATAGAACATTGTTTCATTAGTACATTCACGATGTAGGAAACCAAATTGTTGAAATTTCAAGATGTTATGTTTTAAGAGAAAGGGCGGTAAAAAGGGCATCTTTGAAGGAAATTAAATGTTTATAATCAAATTCCCTTCTACATTTCTAGGTTTGTTTACTATATACTTCCCTTTTTGTGATATAGCTAGTACATACGTAATTATTATTACAATAACTCCTTTTATAATTTTTCGAAATAAGCACGTCGACTTGGAGAATACGTTAAAACTACAATATACTAATATAGCGTATATATCACAACTGCCGAAAGAAAGAAGGGTAAAATGTCCAAAATTTCTATGAAAAGAAACTAAATAATTCAGATAGAAAAATAGCTGTTTATCTTTATCCGATCTAGAGACAAGATGATTAAGCCAATGGTAATATTACATGAGGCACATTCTGTAAGGTCGGTTTTATTAAGGCCTTTAACTATGTGGGCGATGCGTGGGAGAGATTTTAATAGATCTAGGTTGGTCAAATGAGCACGCACAAAGACCTATTTAAATGTAACTGTAAAAAACGTCTACAAATTCTTCATCTCCAGCAAGTAGGAAGTGTGGCCGAAAACCACCTGAAATTATTACCTTCTGTAAAAGAAATACTACAGGATGTCACTAAAATATGATTATTGGTTTTCAAGTATAGTTTTAAAGGCAATATTTAATTTCAAAGACAAATAAAATATTCTAAAATGCATATGTGTACCTACTTCGTTCAAAGATATTTCGTTTTGACTTATGCCAACTTGATTGATTTAAGACCAAATCCCACAGCAGGTAGTCGTTAATCCGCATACTATTATTTATTTGTACTTCGGAAGATATATTTCTGAATTTTCACTTTTCAAATTAAAAGTATTTTCCACTATAAATGGTTGACCACGTTATCTATAAATATTTTAATCTGATTGTGTAAATATAAAAAGAGCTTTCATTATTTGTTTTCCTTTGTCTGACCTATACTGCACCTACCTCAACTTTATTTCCAATTCCATTCTTATATTTACATATAATGGAATTAAAATATTTATAATTAAAGTAGAAAGTGGTGTTTTGGGTATAATCATTTTCAATATTGTCTCAGGATTTTACTTTTTAATAAAGAATTAATTCCAAAAGTAATCTTGTGTTTAATACTATGTATGTGGCATCGTCAAAAAAGTGCATTTATCGTCAGATGTGAAATATCTATGAAATATCTAAAATATCTGTTTGAATCATTTAAATATCAAGGTTATAGTATAACCGATGCAGCAAAAGAAACATGTTGACCAAAACCCCAATATCCACAGTAAAAGACATTATCAATAATGTCCTATACCAAGAAAAAATGATACCAACCCTAGATTGTATGAAAAAGCGGTTAATTAAAGACGAAGTGGGAATTTTTTGTAGCCGAACAAGTTTGTGGAAAGCTATTTCTCAAATGGGATTTAAGTATTGTACCTACCATCAATAAGAGGAAAGCGATAATGGAGTCATATCGTTTACGAATTTGGCGTCATGATTACTTGCAAGATATTTTACTTCGACGAGAGATGGTATGATACTTCAACGAAAGATTTTGTGGATTCATCGGGAAAATGAAAAACAAAGGCTCCATCAAATAAGGAACAAAGAATAACAATAATACATGATGCTGAATCAGAAATAGGTTCGCTTCCAAACGCTTTATTGTTGTCAGCAAAGAATATTAAATATTTAAGCTTGGATTATCACCAAGATACAACAGCAGAGCTCTTCGAAGATTGATTTGAAAATTATATACCGAAAAATAGTATATGAAGTATCAAAAACGTTACTTTACTCACAAGTTTTCTGAGGAACGAGTGGTGCGAAGCAGAGCGAAACTTATGAAACGGTTACCTTGTAAAAATACTACCGGCATGTAAAAACTGTTAAGCATTTAATGCTGGTTTTGATGTGTCTATTAAAAATATATAAAAAGTTTACTTAGTCTTGAAATTGTATTTGCCTTATTGTGGTTTTAAAATGGCTTGCTTTGAAGCAACTTTAAGACTAGTTTGTTTCATGACGCTATAGTTTGAAAATTGCTTTTAACAATACTCCTAAAGTGGCTATTAAAATCTGTCCTTAAATCTGTTTTACTTTCAGATTGCTTCGTCAGTATATAGAACACATTAAAGTCACTTCCTCGAATGCCGTGATAGAGCTATATTAAAACTCAACAGTTTAAATTGAATCGTTTTGGTTTTCGCTAAGACTAACTGCACTTTGTGTTGTCAACAATAAAACTAAAATCATCTTCTCTCCTTGTGTGTCTACGTCACGCCACGTCATTTTGTTTAACGTCGAAACTGCAGTGAACCCAGTTTTTTACACAACAATTTTAATAATACAGAAATCAATTAACAAACCTGTGAAAAATATATCGGCAGTCACTATGGAAGACATGAGCCTTAGATATATTAAATATAATCGCACTGTCCATTTAAAAAAAAAACAAGAAAATAGCGTGATTTATTTTTAGGTTATGTTTACTTCAAAACCTAATGACATTTATCACAAACAGGTCTAATCACATCACACTTTGCTTTGGGGTGCTCTTGAAATGGTATAAAATGCAAATTAATTTAAACCCTTTGATCTTGTCGTTGGTTTATGATCGACTAAATTGTTTTATTTAATAGAAAATTTTAAGCCTCCCTAAAAAGACAAATCAATTAATTAAGAAGGTAATTTCGGTACATTTTACTAAAAAAATATCTAATATAATATATAAAATCATTTTTCTTCGATATTTAAATTATTTAAGCTTCCAAAAAATTTTAGTATTAGGTACTTATTTTTAAATTATAAATCTTTAGAAATTTTGACGCGGTCTAGTTTTTCAAGACTATTATATGACACTTATCGATAAAGAGAGATTACAAGTATTTTTGCCTGAATCAGCAGGTAATAACTTACTAAAACTCATTTTTCTTATTTTATTTAGAAACCATTATACATAAATCCTTGAGCAGGTATAGCGTTTGTTTGTACTTCTTGTAAATTACTTATGAATAGATAATTTAAATTAAAAGACAATTTCCATTTAAAGTTTATCACCAATAAAGACTATTGTATTTAAGCATGTATATTGAACTGACACTTTTAAAACTACTTTGGAAGCGCATGGTTTTAAAACGTATTTAAACTGGTTTTAAAAGCATCTTATCGGAAGCCTTACAACCAGCTACTATTTATGAGGGTTTTTATTTTTGGTTTTAAAGACCTCTTTCAGAATGGGCCTTTTCATGCTGAAGGCGGTTTTATGACAAACTTAAGACTTTTTTAAAACCAATGGTTTCATTTATGTTTTTATTCTATAGTTTTAAAGCATCTTTGTAATGCTAAGTAAAACCGTTTCATGCTACTTGGGTTAATGATTAAGTTGTAATACCCCCCGGATAATTAAAGTAAATGTAGTTCATTAACGAAACTCTACAGTCAGCTATTACATAATTAATACTTTTATAATATGGGATTGATATGTTTATCAACAAAGATATAAAAGTATTAGTAGTCATAAATATACCATATCGATTTACCATTCAATTTAAGAAATGTAGATTGCACGAAAAGTATCATACGTAGGTATGGGACATCCTCATACCATTCGAAAAAGGACATTTTTTAACATGGTGAAATATTAATATGCAGGGTGTTCCATTTAAAATAAGCCCGATATTAGACATTGAATGATCTAATAACGAAAATGAAAATTCTGAACACCCTGTAAATAGATATTAGTACTCAATCGTGGAATACATTCAACGAATGTCCAAATATTTGGATGTAAGAGAAAATTTGCTAGAATTTATTATATCAATAAGTTATTAATTTTTTTCGAAATGTTCATATTTTAAAAAAAGTCAGCATAGCTCGTAACCCTCGTAACCGCCACACTTTATTGGAACATCCTGTATATTTCAAAATAATTTAAAAAAGTAACCTATATGAATGTACAATCTACTAAAGTGACAAACATTTTAAAACTTTTATCGTTTCACTATAAACCTCCATCCCATTGGAAGTGATTCACTCTGTATATAGTCGAGCGGATAAAGCAAAAAAGTTCGGATTTTTTTCCGGATCGGATCGGAATGCGGTTTTTTGCATTCGCTTCGGAATATTATTTGTAAAAAATGTACCTACTTTGTTCCCATTACAAATCGGGAATTGCATCGCTGCAGTCAAAAATTCATGCCAAAAATGCATCTTTTGGGAGGCCTCTGTAAATAAGAGTCAGATCTGGGAGTTTTCGAGGTCGCTGATCACGATTATGATGTTGAAATTGACCCCCCGGAC
>CAJUYG010001889.1:0-13122 GCA_910591675.1 Galerucella calmariensis | reverse complement strand
AGTGAAATTCCCATATGATACGACTATGGCTCCTCCGCCTTATTTTCGAGAATGATCTGGAACACGTAAATATAAATTAATTGTAAATATAAATTAAAATAAACGTTACAGTAAATACTATGCCCATACCAGCATGAATTTTTTTTTATTTAGGGAAAATTTTAATATTTTAAAATCACTATTTTGTTCCAGGTAAACGATAAATGAAAATTATATTGATTATTTTTTAAACGATAATGTCAACCAATAGTGATGAGAAAAAAATTCAAATCAACCAATGGCATCAAAATTACACTGATAATTTGCTAGTAGCAAATTACAGCGATAATTTTTTCACGCTGTGTCATTTTTGTTTGACGTTAAAAATTTCCTGACAGTTAACCTGTTTAATAAAGATACTCACATATTTGCATTTTGCTAATTAGTTTAAAAAATAATCGCTCCGAATTACATTTGTGATAATAATTTTTTTTTAAATAATTTTAACTAGATTAGCACTCGTCTTTATTTCTATTAGGAAATCTCAATAGCAACAAAGATTTGTGCATCTAGTTAAAATTATCAAAAAATTACCACAACTTGTGTAATTACTGTTGATACTTTTACTTAAAATAGTTCATTAAAAAATATAGCTTTAATACGAAGGTAAACATTAAAATATATGTTTTTTTAACGAGCCGAATTTAAATATCATATCATCCCGACCGATGAACGGTTTGAATTTTTGTTGTATTTTGTTTTGCCTTTATTAATTATAATTTTTTAAACTTTTGCATCATGTATTTATAATTTCCTTATTAGCTACTTTTGGTGGTTGGCCGGTTGGGGGGTTTTGCGGCTCTTTGCACAGCCAACCCCCCCTAGTTACGCCTATGTGAACAGAGCATAGCGCAACAGAGCCGACACGACTTAGGAGACTAAAAAGCGAATGGGATTCAATTTTTTTAATCTATATCAAATTTTTAATTGGATTTCTGAAAGAGTTGAAAGTTAGAGCAATAATTTTGACACAAACTAGTAAATAAGTTGCACGCTAGAATGCGCTATCTGATTTTTTTAATCTAGTTATCTTTGAAAAATATTAAATAGCAAAATATTCAGTTTCAATCGGAGATTATAAAAGTAGATTTAATTAGCAACAAAATAGCAAAAACCGCATGTCGATATCTTGTTCCTGTCCTGAGAAAAAAAAATGGAAATTTTAAGCCAGTGTTGCCGCGAGACGAGAAGGGTCTCTCGTCTCGCTTCTATTTTGATTTAAACCAAATATAGTGAAAACCAAGCAAAATTTTAACGCGTTTAGGTTAAGTTCTATCATATTTGATATAAATTTTGTTCTATTTATGTCAAATATGACAGAACCTAACCCAGATGCGTTAAAACTTGGCTTGATATTTACTATTAGAACGACAAAGGTCAATATCTCCTGTACCAATAAAGATAGCGGAAAAAACTTTTGACGAAGCTTATTAAGGGTTAAAAGGTGCCTATTATAAAATTAGTTTTGTCCATACAGGTTTTTAATAATTCACCCTGTATCTGAGGAAGTGAGAACAATTTCACAACGCGTTTAGTGAATCTTAAAAAAAGCTTTTAAAATGGCGCATTTTCTCTAAATGTATCCACTTCTTAGGAATCAAGAATCAATAAATTAATAGCCACCCTGTATAATAATACTCTGAAAAGCTTCTGAAAAATATAAAATATATATTATATATATTGTAATTTAAAATGGTACAGGGTTCTTTCTTATAATTTGCCACCCCTTTACTGACTTTATTTCACGAGAAGAAAGTTAACAGAGAAGTTTTTCGGGCTTCACACAAACATTTTTATTGTGCTAATTTCAAAATTTTATGACTCACATAATCAGGAAATTTAAAAATGTATAATATATATTATGATATTTTTATAGTCTTCTTAAATTCCTCTTTTCAAAAATATACGCAATCTTCCTATTTGGACCGACGGTTTTCAAGTTATTTGACTGCAAATTATTTTATCCAGCGATAAAACGTCATAAAAATAATGTATTGCTCTGAATGGCCAGGCTCGGCTTATATGTAACTATTTGTAGTGAAATAGCTCGTCCAAATATAGACATTATATACAGGGTGAATCACGACCAACGGGATGGAGGTTTATAGCGAAACGGTGGAAGTTTTAAAATGTTTTTCACTTTAGTGCTACATTTTAAAATTATTTTGAAATATACAGGATGTTCTAATAAAGTGTGGCGTATCAAAGTTATATTTTTTCTTATGGGACATTTTATTGCATTTTCTAATTGCCCCTAAAAAATAAAGAACTCCTTCATAATGGTTCCCTATACCTGAATACAGAGGTTATGCTGCCTTTTTTTAAAATGTGAACATTTCGAAAAAATATTAATAACTCATTGATATAACAAATTCTAGCAAATTTTATCTTACATCTCAATAGTTGGACATTTGTTGAATGTATTTCACGATTGAGTACTAAATATCTATTCACAGGATGTTCAGAATTTTCAGTTTAATTACTACATCCTTCAATGGGTAATACCGGGCTTAATTTAAATGGAACACCCTGTATTTTGATCATTCACCATGTTCAAAAAAATGTCCTCTCTCGAATAGTGTGAGGGTGTCCTATACCTAGGTATATGTACTTGTCGTACAATTTCCAATTTATTAAATTGTATGGTAAATCTATTTTAAAACATATGCAATTCTCTTTAAATTTTAAACTGATGATCTGTAAAAAAAAGTCCATAAGCAAAAATTTAAACGTTTATCATAATCCTGTTGTGTCATCTGCTGGTGTAGTTGGATGGTAGCGATTTTTCTTGAGTATCCTACTCACACTCATTTGGGTACTTTTGAGCTTAAACTCTAGATGCTAGAAGACAATTTTCTGAACATTCCCCAATGCAAAGTATCATGTCGACTCTTTCGTTTAACGGGTAGGTACTGCTTCATTTTTTGTAGCTATAAAATTTAAAACTAACGCAAGATTGTTCAGAGAATTAACAGAAAAACGTCATGAAATGACATGTCATTAACTTAGGTACCGAATAGATCTGTATGAATTTTTTGTTTTAAGCTCGATTTTCCATATGATTTAAGAAAATTGTAAATTGCACGAAAAGTATAATACGTAGGTATAGGACCCCCTAATACCATTCGAAAGAGGACAATTTTTTGAACATGGTGAGTTATCAAAATACAGGGTGTTCCATTTTATATTAAGCCCGATATTACCCATTGAAGGATCTAATAATGAAACTGAAAATTCTGAACAACCCTGTGAATAGATATTTAGTACTCAATCGTGAAATACATTCAAAAAATGTCCAGCTATCGAGATGTAAGAGAAAATTTGCTAGAATTTGCTATATCAGTGAGTTATTAATTTTTTTCGAAATGTTCACATTTTTAAAAAAGTCAGCATAACTCAGGACCCTCTGTATTTAGGTATAGGGAACCATCATAAAGGAGTACTTCATTTTTCAGGGGCAATCATAAAATGCAATAAAATATAGGGTGTTCCATAAGAAAAAATATAACTTTGATACGTCACACTTTATTGGAACATCCTGTATATTCCAAAATAATTTTAAAATGTTTATGAATGTACAAACTACTAAAGTGGAAAACATTTTAAAACATTTACCGTTTCGCTATAAACCTCTCCATCCCGTTGGTCGTGATTCACCCTGTATATTTTTTCAAAGAGGAATTTAAAAAGATTTTAAAGATCTAAAAATTGTAACGTATTTTACTCAAGAGAGACGAGAAATTCTCGACGAAGGGGAGTACTTCTCTCGTCTCGTCTCAGAGCTTTATTGGAGAGAAAATATCTCTCTCGTCTCGTCGAGAGAGGGCGAGAGACGAGAAAAGAGACGAGAATCTCCCCACACTATTTTATGACTTTTCCTTTGAATATAGATTACCAAATGGTTGTAGGTGCGGAACGGATTTTATCAATTTTGAACTAATTAAAATTGACTGCTTTATTTATCAAAAAACGAAGTGTATGTTTAAATCAAATTAATTCAAAACGCTTCAATCCGAACATTCTAAAGCATGAACAAATCATGGTCTGTCTTAATTGCAGAAAAAAACGATTAATCAAGAACGAATCTGGTATCCTCTGTGGCCGAAACAATGGGTTAAAACATTATTACATTATTAATAATTCAGAATGGATAAGGAAATTTAAAATTATTTTGTTTCAACTTTTCAAATATGGAATCTAAAGAGATATTTTCTTTTTTTCACGCATTTTACATAAAGTTTAACGAATTTCAAATGTATGACATTTTTGTGGATAAGTTATAAATCGCCAAGTAACTTTTCTAAAAATTATTGCATTTTTTGTATTGGCTGTAAATCATCGCTTAGAATAAACGAAATTATTAAGAAAAGATTTTGAATTTCTATGAAATAAAATATCACAGGAATTTACTTTCGTACTTTCCAAATGCGGTTGTAAGTAGGTAGCCCAGTTAAATATTTGTTATCACCTGTAATCCGAAACAAGCGTATATTCGTGAAATAGCCTATAAATGAATCGAATCAATTTGTGAGAAGAAATGTTTTGACAGACAAACCAAAGGCCGTTCTTTTACGATTTACGAGTAAACTAGTTTTGTTTTGATAGATGAAAATAATACATTGATGAATTTCACTCACATGGCAGTCAAATAGTATTTTGAATGCAATAAATTCTATATGGAACACCTTTATGGCTTTAGTTGTGATAAATGGAATAGTGATGAACTTGAAAATATCCTGCAATATACGTATTGATCAATGGATTAGAGCACTTTGGAAAAATATACTATATTCAAGCTTTGCCAGTCGAAAGTATTAACAAACCTGAAATAATCTATAAATCCTCCTATAGTTCATTTCAACAAGTACATAGAGTATTGGATTGCAATAATCCCCTACCTAACAGATGTTAATCGGATATTATAGAGTTGTACAGAATTACAGCCTACATAACATGTACGTTCTCTCTCATGTCATTTTAGTTCCCCATCACTACCCTAGAAATGGTTTTGAATTTTTTTGGATATCTCTTATAGTTCTTTTCACCATCTAAGAAACTGACTTGACCTGAGATGAGATAATGACATGCAATAAAGTCATAAAAGTATTAGCCGTATCCGTATCCGTATCCGTAGCCGTATTCTACCTGAATACGAGTAAGAACACCAAAAGTAGGAGCCGAATTGCGCGCAACAAGATAAACACAAAATTAAGGAGATTAAGGAAATATAAAATAAATTAAATGGTGAAGGTATTTGTACATTTATTTCAAGAATAATAACACACCTAACCCAACCTAACCTAACCCCGCCAGGGTAAACAATTAGGGCAGTCCTGATAACAGAACAGATTAAATAAACTGGACGGCAATTCGAGTGCGGGATTAAGATACCTGCAAGTGTCGGACGGGAATTCAAGTGTATTAAAAGTCTGTACAGAAAGTACGGGGAATAATAAACCCTAATTAAGTATGCAAAACCTTTACAGGGAGCACCATGAAATTTTTGATAAATCTCTTACTTTAAATTACATTTCTTCCGTAAATCTAAAAACCAGGTAGATCGACCCCGTATTTGTTTCAGTTGTAGCAAAATTTAGGGTTTCTTCATTGTTAAAGGATTAGCAGATAAGCAATAACGCAATGCAGTGGTGTGTATTTTGGGAAAAAAATACGTTTTAAATTATAATATAATAAAAAATGAAAAGAAATATTTATTGGAATACATTTATTACTTACATTTTATTCTATATCCGACTCGGAAGAGGAAGAATCGTTGTTGACATTAATAATAATAGGGTCGATTAAATCATCACAAATATTGTCAATTTTCCACATATTTGCCTCTACTTTGATAACATGCTCGATACAGTTTGTCCAATTTTCCTTACTAACATGACTTACAGCACTCTCAAACAATTTCACAACATCGTTTATTTTAAAAGTAGTATTTTTTTTTCCAACTTCCCCCTTTACCTGAGCCCATATTAATTCTATGGGATTAAGTTCACAATGATAAGGGGGAAGTCGAAGAACTGATATACCACGAGAAGAAGCCATTTCTTCTACAATGTAGGTTTTGTATTTATTCTTGTTCATTTTTGCAATTCTGTAAAGTTCTTTCCTTAGTGGATCTTTTGGAAACTTAATATTTTTCGAAATAAGCCACTCCAAAAGCTCTGCTTTACGCCAACGACTTGTGGGCAATGCTTCTCGTAACCGTGAATGGTAACTTGCGTTGTCCATAACAATAACAGCCCCTTTTGGAATCAGATCCAACATTTGAACAAACCATTCCTCGAAGACATCCCCATTCATATCTTCGTGATAGTCCCCCGTGCGTTTTGAAATAAAAGTTAATAATCTACCATCAACAAAACCTTCAGAACTTCCAACATGGACAATGATAAGTCTTTTTCCTTTTCCAGATGGTGGCTGCAAACCTAACGACAAACCTTCCACGAATGCCTGCCTTCCGCTTTTAATGTTTTCATCTTGCCAAGATTTGGAAACTGTATATCCAGCATTTATACACACATATATACAAAAATATATAAAATAACTATTGTTTCCAGATTGGTTTGTTTTCTATTATGAATAAACTGTGTTGCCTTTCTTTATCAAACTTACTAAAATTTATGTACCTCTATCACTTTTTTTTATTAAAATTAGTACATCCCGTTACCTCTGACCTAAATCGTATATTCTTTAGCATAGCTGCAACTCATTCGTTCAATACAAAATGTACCTTACGGTATACCCTCTTAAAATATATTTTGGTACGTCTATGAAATCTACCTAAATGAATAATTTATTACTCCTCGTACTTTCTGTAGAGGACTACCGAGTTGTACCACGACTACCTGGGTTAATCCATTTCCGCCTTTATTGGGGATTATACTGACTATGGAGGTGGATCATTACGAAATTACACATAAGCCGTATTTATTGAGGGAATACCCAGTACCATTAATAATAAATTGTATTTAGGCGCATATTTTTTATTTTTTTATTTTAAAGCATGTCGCATCCACCAAAAGGTTATTAGCGACAATACAATAATATTACAATACTTAGATCCTATATAATAAGTTTATCGATTTCAAATAGTCTATGATTTGTTGGTATTGGCAGTCTTTTCCGAGGAGGACTTCCAGCTTGTTTGGAAAATTATTTGTCTCTCGTTCGACAGTGTATTTTGGACATACAATAAGAATATGCCTTATGCTATTTATTACATTGCACTATTTGTGAATAAATGGGAATGTGTGTATCTTGAGTTCCCAGTCGAAGCCGTGTCTTTACTTCCCTCAGCTTTGATCTTGAAATCGACCACTCTCGTTCCCACGCACTATACACTTTCGTTTTAAAAAATGCTTTTAAATCAACGCTTCGACATTCACTTTCCAGATTAATGTTTAAGATCGCGTCACGCGCACTAGCATCTGCTATGTCGTTGCCTTCGATTCCAATATGCGATGGTATCCATATAAACCTAACACTTTTAGAATTCAACTCAGCTTCCAGTAATTCAGCCTTTGATAATTTCCCAATAGGGTTTTGTTGGTAAATTTGCTGTAAACTTCTTAAAGCACTGAGGGAGTCGCTAAGAATGAGGCTGTTTGAAAATGTCTGTGAGTTTACGAGTTGGAGAGCTTTGTTTAAAGCAAAAAGTTCAGCAGAGAAGATGCTGAGGCTGGAAGGCAGTCTGTATTGGGTAGGCGCATATTTGTTTTTATTTGGGTACTTACATGTGGATGTTTTGATCTTGAACATTAGTGAGAAAGGACTCATCTTTATTTTTGTATGTAGAAATTGTTATATATGGAAGTTTTGATCTTAAACCTAATTTATATAAAATTGTTAAGGTCATTAGTCATTAGACTTTATTTTTAAATCGTTAATCCTCCCAAGAAATTCGGTGGTACAACTCGACGGTAGGATTATACCTACCTGATATCTTGTGGTACAACTCGGCGATCCCGTTTCTGTACAGACTAAAGGAACCTGACGCGTGCACCGCTTATTATAAATACTATGTTTTATGATTAATTAACTGATTACCTTTTATTTTTCAACAGGTATAGTGCGGCTCTGCACGGTAAATCCGAAAAGTTTCATGGTTTTATTGCATCTCAAACCTAAGTCAAGTCAAGTCACTTTCTTAGATCGTGAAAAGATTTATAGAATAATATTATAATGGTAGAATTTGTTATTTTTTCAAGATTTACCTGTTCGACCCTTTTCCGGAAACAACTCTACTCTAACAAAAATCTACCTGTCGGTCTTCGGAGACAACTCCTGTTAAAATAAAATATAGTAATGATCTATTCTTAAATCTTATACCAAAAAATTCATTGGCTTCGTTTAATTCTTAAAAATATTTTTGATAAGGTAACTGTAATCTCTAAGTATTTTGAAATGCTTTTTGTTTTATCGTATAGTAACGGAATCTGCGTTATCTTAAGTAACACTTTCATAATCATCACAACTTCTCGCCGAAAACTTTTTATCTATTCATATTTACATATTACTAAAAAAGATTCTTTAATCTATACCTGTGCTGCTTAACGATTCTTCAAACAAATGATTTGGAATGTTGTAATTTCCTGTTGTTTACAATGGTTTATTTTGTTGAATAGAAACGTTTCATAGAGGAGGGTATTTAATAGGTAAAACAGAAACGTTTTGAATACAATTAACGTATACATCCTTCCTCAATATTATGCACAACTGACATGAAAAGAAAAACCAACTTAACTGAGCCAAATTTAAATTTTTTATAGCTAGAGTTAGAGGTGGTTGTTCAACTGTATTACAAATTTATACTCGTACTTATTTTATATTTTATTATAAATTTTAATGTCCTTGGAGCACCACGATATTACAAATATGGGGAAACCAGACACTCCACTAAAAAGTGTTCTTACTACATTCCTTTGCTTTGCAACCATATCATTTTGTTTGTTAATGCAAATTGCTTGATTTAACCCAAAGAAAATTACTTTGTGACTACTGCTAATGACACGAATTTATAATTGGCTTTATTCAATTTTTAGTTGATCTAATGCGATCTAATTTTCGTGAAAAGTTATTATTACAATTTAGATTTATTGAAGATTTTAAATAATGTGTGTTACGGTATCAGTGTTGTTTTAGTCTTCGAGACACTGTTCTATGTATTCCTCTGTTTTCGGTACCTCATTGAAGAGAAAATATAGTAGACAATAATCATTATTGTTATATTTTGTAGACTTACCAGGCTCATTTTATAATGTTTCTTTAATTTTCATATAATTTTAGACATCTGGCTAATTTTTGCTATTTATTTTATACTAGTAGCAGCCCCAGAGAATCAAGTAATAGAATGATAAGACTATAGTCTAAGCATTGAAGTTTTACAGTGAATTTTGCCATGGTTTTTTGGTTTTTCACACTTAAACTGTTTATAAAGTTAATATTTAAATTATTACAAATATTTAAACCGAGACGTGGAATGTTATTTCCGCTCGGGTATTTTTAAAACCAAGAAATGCAAATACTAAGTATTAAAAACCTGTCTATTCCAAGATTTCAATTTATCATCTTTAACGAATAGTCTTAACTTACCTACATCTGCAAGTCGATTTGTAAAAATAATCTCTTGACAATAGAGTATTTGCAAAAGGTCATTAATATAGTCGTTCCGAATTTTAATTTTAAAAATTAGGATATCCTAGTTTCTACTTGTCAAATGAATGTTTTCAAAATGTTTAAACTGCCAATATTCACTTCAACTTGTGGAATGCGCTTTGGAACCTGCAGTGGGCGACGTTTATTCAATGTAGGAGTGAGTCAATAACACAATGTTATTAAAAGACAGATGTGCAATTGCACCTATAGATTTCGTGATTGTCTCAAGAGTTAACGGAGAAATTAAAACTCCGCATTACTTATTTTTATCGCCACGTTCATCGATGATCTTGATTTAAAACCAAGAGAAATGATTTGAATTTAAGATGGCAGTTACGTAGACTGTGATTGGTGCAACCATATCCAGTTTACTTTGTTAATAATTTAGGTTTGTAAATATGAATAATGAATATATATATATATATATAGGTATATAAAACCTCACTATTTATATCACTATTATGGCACGCTATCACTTTCATAGGAACACATAGCTGAAAATAAACGGACTCCCGTACCGGTACCTCTTTTCTAAAAGGGCCATGCTCGAGTGGTGTTCCCCAAGATTAAAATTGTTCGCTCGGCAGGGCTCCACCTGAAAAATTGTAACCAGATCGGGTTTATATAGACATGAATTCGTCCCCGTAAAATTATTTAGGCCAAAATTATTTTATAAAAACAAGTACCTAATGAAGGTAATTGTTTTATTATTTTTAGAAACATATACCTACATATATACTTTTTTGTTTGAAAATGGTTTAATATGGAAAAAATAATTATTTAATTTTTCCGGTTTTCTTTTAAAAATTGCCGCTACTCAAGAACCTGTACCTATTTAATTTTTTTTTGATAAATAAACCGGTCATGAAAAATAAAAATACAGTGTGATTCTGTAACTTGGAATATATTTTATACAGGGTAAAAATTCTACGATCTATGATGTTATTGACATTCTTTTTAAATAGAAGACACTATATTTTTTATTTTCAGACACATTTTTGAGCTTATTACAAAAATATATCATACATTAGGTACATAAAATGGTTTAATTAAATTTATTCCAAGTTACAGACTCGCACTATGCTATAGAAAGAAAAAATACTCAATATCAAGAAAAAAATTTTAATTATTAATAATGATTCACTATTAATACAATTAGTAGAATTAATGCCCACTTATATACTAAAATTAACACTTGTTTTAACGAGTATAAAAATATGATATAGGTACATTTCACGAAATCAAATATTGAAATACTTAGATCCATTTGTATAGGTACTCATCTATTTCTTTAAGAATACTTTGCTTACGTCTCTGCACAATTGGATTGCGTATTCTTGAATGTTCACATAATTTTTTTTAAAATTTCAATAAAAGAAAAAAAATTGATGGGTGCGTAAAATAAAAATTAGCATTAAATTTCGCGTGGAATTCGCACGCGTTCGTACCGGGCGGTTGAAACTGGCTGTTTGTCGAACCAAAAGAAGTTTTTTGGATAATGAAGAAAATGACCAAAAGAGACAAATATATCGAAGGATATTTTTTCGACTAGATTTTTTAGTTTTTGTAAGAAGAAGAAGGCTTATACTTGTAGAACTTTTCTTTGACATATACACAGAGAAAACACAGTTGAAAAAATGTTGCCATCTTATTGAGTCTAAGCTATGTCCCGTATTCCAAATTGAACCAATTGTGAATAAGAATATGTACATTGATAAAGAGATATTTTTAAAAAATTGAATATTTCTTTTCAAATATACAAATGTATGTATGTATGTATTTTGGGGTGACATTCACTGAGACCTAAAAGATCTATTATGCTCCCTTACTTCTACTTAGTTTCTGAGGAAAGTCTCAGAAATTAGTAGTTCCTTTAATCCTATTTCCCGGAGGAATTTTAGGATGTCTGCAGGCTTCAACTTAGGCAAATGTTCCTCTTCTATCCAGTAATCTCCCAGTGTTCTAGGATTCTGAAGTGTAGTTGGAAAGTATGTGGATGGAGGTTTCTTCTTCCATGCCACAAAATCTGTATTTTTCTTCTTCCACTATTTTGAGCTTTTTCAGGTGCCCATTCAGGCGACAATGTCCCACTAGATCTTTCCAATGGTCAGATCTTCTCTTTTTCTTGGCTTTACCTATTTCTTCCAATATTACATTGGGGCTGATTCAGCAAAAGGGTTCAGGTTCTGCTATTCCATTTCCTTCTATTCCAGAATGTCCTGGAATCCATAGTAAGGTGACTATATTATTCCCGGCTAGTTCATTAAGTTTGTCTCAAATATACAAAGTGTCCCATTTGAATTGATATCATTTTTTTTGTAATTTGATGGACAAAATTTTTGAATATACACTTACAATCACTCTTATTTGGTACACTCTGTATAGCTATGGTCATGGATGTTAGAATAGAAGAAAGATCAATGTAAGAAAATATGCCCCATGAATTTGATAGAAAAAAAACAGACTTTGCGGTTGCAAAAGTTCGTTACACAAAAAAACAAATAAACAAGACAGTGATAAAATACGAATTAAAACAATTAATAAGAGAAAAGTGATGAGAATATAAGAATCCGAAAAAGATATTTACACAGAAATGAACGAAATAAAAATAGAACAGGAAGAAGAGCTCAAATACATAGGAATTTGGATATATATGAAAGAAATATGGAACCTGATATAAACCAAATAATTAAGGATTCAACGGAATTTTACTACAATTTGAGTAGATCGGCTATAAGAAATCACCAGAAGAAGAAAATTGACGATATACAAAACAATCTTCAGACCTACACTTACATATGGAATCAAAGGGGTAATCATAACTTGCATACCGATTTCAGCGTAACTCAGGCTCACGTTTCTTGATAAATTATAATTCAATGCTAGTCACGGCATATAACTCCGGAAAGTAGTTGTTTTTTTTTAAACGGTCATTTTTTTCTAAAATAAGTTTTCTATGGAAGCTTCCTTGAAGGAGCATAAGGTCAAATTACATCAGACGATATTTACTATACTCTATTTCTTATTGTTTGACAGCACGCAAAAAGGTCACAGATGCTAGTCGGGTAGTAAACCATAAGCGTCACCGTTCATCTAAGGAATTTATTTACTAGGTATTTAATTTTATACCCGATCTGATATATAAAGGTAATATGAATCTAAATTCGGTTAGTTAAAACAACTTGATAATTTCCAAGAAACATTACAATAGGGTCCTACTAGGGATTGTCCTAATGACTACTTAGAAATTTTGCAGGTATATACGGTGAAACTTGGTCTCGCCCAAATTTGTATAATTTGTTTTGCTCAGAGACGCTTACGTTCCATAAGTGTTAACTGTGTTGTGAAAAATGTCTTCAAGTTTCACCCCCAGTAAAGTGTAAGAGCGTGCTTAGCTTACAAACGAAGACTGTA
>CAJUYG010001888.1:34014-48164 GCA_910591675.1 Galerucella calmariensis | reverse complement strand
ATCGATTTTTTTTAAACATTTTTCCCGCATAACTTTGTTAAAAAAAAGTTGTTAAAATGAAATTTCAGGGTTTTACGTGAAAAAATACGTAGAATTTGATTCCATATTTAAAAATTCATTTTTACGACTTTTTGAAGGTGACACCCCCCCCATCTCCCCCCTATGGGGGGGATGGGGATGGATAGTTATGTTATTTTGTTTAGTGATTCTGTTAAATATACATATGCCAAATATTAAATTTTTATTTTTATTCGTAAAGACGGAATAAAGATTTTTATATTTATGGAATTATCAATTTTCTTAAAACATTTTTTCCGCATAACTTTTTAAAAAAAAAAGTTGTCGGAATGAAATTTCAGGGTTGTACGTGAAAAAATACGTAGAATTTGATTCCATATTTAAAAATTCATTTTTACGAATTTTTCACGGTGTCGTACCCCCCCATCTCCCCCTAGGGAAGGGGTGCGGATGGCTGATTTTGGTAAATTTAAAAATTATCATCCACCAATACATTTCCGCGAAAAATTTTTTTTATCATCTCTGGAAGTATGTTAGACCCGAGACCCCTACATCAACCCATGTCAAGTCAATCATGGAACTAAACCTGGAAAAAAAGCATATTTTGAATTTCAGCTAAAGCGAAAGATGAATATCTGGAATGACATGGAAAAGCATAACATCTTTCATAATAATAAAAATTCAGCAGTTGATCCTGATCACTTATAAGATCTCATAAATTATCATTTCATCGATGGCATTGGTGGTAACATTAATCCAGATGCTGACCTTTCAAGCCACTTTTCCTCAACTAATCTGAAAATGTCGATAATTTCAAATTCACGGAAATTGATGACTTGAAGGTTTACGAAAAAATACTTTCTATATATTCAAATGCTGCTGGACCTGATAATATAAACACCACTATAATTCTACATTGTTGTCCATCTATTTTAGCATAAATCACTCACATATATAAGTTCTGTCTGAAAAACTCAACGTTTCCTTTAATTTGAAAATAGTCTAACGTTCTACCAATACCAAAAACAGACAATCCTGTCGATTGCAATGAGCTACGTCCCATAAGCTTACTGTGTACTTTTTCGAAAATCCTGGAAAAAGTGATGGACGAACAAATACGTCAACACATCATGAAATTTGACTCATTACCTGAACACCAGTCTGGGTTTCGACCAGAATATAGCTGCACTACTGCACTCCTCAAAGTTTTAGATGATATTTATTCTTATATCGATTACAACATACTTTGCAACTCAATCTTATAAGATGACTTTAAGGCATTTCATAAAATTTACCACTCTTTGCTTCTGTCATTATGTAATTATATGGCGTTTGATAAACAAGCGCGAAAAATGTTGCAGTCCTACCCAGATCAAAGATCTCAAAGAGTATGTCTAAATAAAAAATTGTCGAAAAAAATGTACCCAACACGTGCGGTTCCGCAAGGATCCATCTTAGGTCCTTTGCTATTTCTCCTATACACCCCCCAATTTCCAAGTTACCTGAAATGTATACAGGCTCATTATCACGCGGACGACACACAGTTGTATATGGATTTCAATTAACCAGAAGTTGAAAACGCTTGTTTGAAAATCAACAAAGAACTTGGAACTATAAAAAGAGATTTCAAATAAATTCTACATAAGTATAGACTCTTCAAAATCGAAAGCCATGCTATTTGGTCGTAGAATTCAGAACAATAGAATAAAAAGTAAAATACACTTGAAAATTATTAACGATAGTTTAATTCCACCCAACTGTGGAGGAAATCTTGGACTCATTTTGGATGACTCCTTAACTTATCCCTCCCATATTTCATCAATAATTCAGGAATAATTTTGCAATTAAATTCTCTTTTTTTCACACAGACAACAATTATATAATAAAACCACTAGAATTATGCTCTGTGATTGCCTGGTGCTCTCACAGTTTAGCCATTGTGATGTAATATATGAACCGGCCCTTACACAACTAGATCAAAATCGATTACAGCGAATTCAAAATATGTGTGTTCTTTTTAATTGTGGCATCAGACGTCGAAATCCCACCTACAAGCATCTTGCAGACCTTGGCTGGCTGAATATGAAAAATAGACGTATTCTTCATGGTTCAGTACCATTTCAAAAAATTATGTTAACCAAAACTCCTCATTACCTATCAGAAAAAATTAAAAAGAGATCAGAAGTACCTACACAATGTAAATGTTAAATTTTAAAAGTGAAATTAGTTTGCTGAAACATGGAACCACGTTATTTCGATCTAGCTTCTTATATAACATTGCTAATCTGTACAACATCATCCCCGAAGTCTACAAAACGGTACACATTCCTCGATTTGAACTTAATCTTGAGAAGTCTTCACTGGATAATAGCAGAACATTGAAATTCGAAGTCTAAGCAGATAAAACTGGCCTTATTCATTTTATTGTTTTTACAAAATTAGGTTACTTAACTTTTGTTATTTGAGCAAGTGAGACATTAGTGTAGGAAAAAAATATTTAATCTTTAGTTTTGCGGCTGCGTGGAAGAGCGCTATTCATCTAAGAGCGAACGTCGCTTTCGCTTGTATTGTATTTTCATAACACAGCAATAAAGTCATATAGGTATTATTATTATTATTATAAATTCATCTAACGATTACCATATTTTTCTTACTTTTTCAACGGCTTGGTAACATAGTCCAGTTACAAGAGAAGTCACGTGTAACGGGACGCAAGAGCTACGCAGTCATTGGTCTTACCTGGAACAAAAAAAATACATTGTTTACAGATGCAATAAAAGCATTGTTCAAATTTGGGTAATCGGGTCTAATGCTATCCACAATCACAAGTTTTCGACTGATTTTTGGAATCATCTGTCGAAAAACTTACTTACTGAACATTATATTTTATTGCTCTTCAAGAAAAAGTACCTTCATTTTTTCCCCCAGCTTTGTCTCAAATATAGACTATATGGATTGATTCTGAAGTGCTGTGCAATTAGAGAGTATGTGGATGTGGATGGATGTGGATGTGATTGGATGTGGATGTGGATGGAGGTTTCCTCTTTCATGCCACAGAATCTACATTCCCCTCCTCCCATTATATTGAGCTTTTCCAGGTGTCCATTCAGGCGACAATAGGATTCCTGGTAGAACTTTTAGCGCAGCCTTACTTTGACCTATTCATTTGATCTCAATTTACCCAGAAGAATATTTGATTGTCTAAGCCCTGCGGGATCTTTCCAATGGTCGGATCTCTTTTTTTCCCGGCTCCACTATTTTCTTCCAGTATTAAATTTAGTGGAATGAACAATATATTTTTTCGAATGTCAAAAACTATCAGTTGAGTAGTGATTCTTCATAGACCCATAGCCCATGACACATGTAGGCTTCATTTTTCTGAACGGAAGCCGTTTTCACTATTAAGTTTAATGAGAAAAACAAGTATAAAAAGGCAATTCTCCAAGACATAAACTTACTTGCTAATCGACGACACAGGGTACATTGAAAATATAATTTGGAAAATTATGAACAAAGGAAAAATTGCCGTGAGATGTATGCCACTATAAGCGTTTTCGATTATTTACTTTTGGCTGCTAGTAGCAGCTCGTAGTGACTGAATTCCGTTCGTTTATTACCGGGCGTGACGTCTAGTCTCACCTTCCCCTTGCCCCTTAAGCACATTCACGGACATTAAATATTTGATGTTTGTCCGGTTTGACGTTTATTTAAAGGTTAAGATTGTGCCGATTACGATTTAATACGATTCAAACCTTACTAAAAATATCTAAATATGCAAAATTTCATTATCAAAAACATTATAAGTGAAAACTGTTCTTCTAACAACACAGGAAATTCATTGGCATTGGCACATGTCAGGTGGATTTGAGGATCCCAAAAAATCGTGTTCGATTTGCTCAAAAGTCGTGACGACTGAGGCGTCACGCACAAGTGCTTGAAGCCCAAATAAACGAAAGCAACATATAGTATATTGTGTCAAGGGCAGAAAATGAGCTTTGGCAGCTAAACACTACTAAATGAACGAGCAAGCTTATCGATGCGAGGGCAGCTGATAGTTGAGGGTTGCTGGAGCGTTTTCTGCATCTGTGACACACAACTGTCTTTCGCCTACCGAATGAACCAAAAAATAGGAAAATTCAACAGGAAACTGTTGACATTTTCACACAAGCAAAAAAAAAAAATGTATACTTGAGGAAGCTCCATTCAACAAACGTGATTTTTTGAAACTACATCCCACCGCCATCTATGAGGAATTAGCTTAAGCAGTATTCGGCAACAGGTAGAAGCTTGAAATATTCACAAAATAATGGGTCTTATCATTAAAGATAATAATCCATAACCCTCAGTACAACTCTCACCTTGCCGGTTATTTTTTTATGATAGCACCAAAATAACAGTATCAATGTTTCAATTCAACAGATGGCATTTGTATATTATGTAACCCATGGAAAAAGCAATTGTTATTCAATTATAATTCAAAATTTTGTGATGTTGTCAGCATGTAGATTTTTTTTCCATTCAAATGAAACTGGAGAAGTAACAGATTCCATTCTCCATTCGCTTGTACTTCGTTAGGTGTTTATTTGCAAATGGAACTCTTGTATAATACATACTTTTAGATTTATTCGATATGAGTATATAGTTATAATGTATGTGAAAAGTGTAGATGAAATGGTAATTTGATGATATTTGTGCGAAATTATATATCATACACTGTGTTATTTATAAGATGCGACATAGGAATTCCTGTACAAATCTGTCAAAAGCGAGCTAACTTTTTTCCGAATAGCGTTCATAAAAATCAATATAGATTTGGAAAGGTTGTTGAAAAATAAGTACAAATGCATTTTCTTAAATTTGCTCTGGCTTAATAAAAAAATGAAAAGTTATGTTTAAAAAAGTCGAACTCCATTTTCATACCAATTCCGAATTCTTTACACAGAGTACGGGATATCAATATGGGTAGGATCACGGGAAACTTAAAAGTTTGAACTGAAGTATGGCGACTCGATTCGCCGCGGTGGTGAGTTTTATTTCTTCTTGTTCTCAGTTTGTTCTTATTCACAGTTTTTGCCTGAAAATCATAAAATTCGAAACGAAGCAGTTATTCACCCTGAAAATTGTGAAAAAGAATTGAAAACCAAGGGAAAAAATTTCATCGCAGTGGCGAATCGAACCGCCATACTTCAGGTTCAACTTTTTAATTTCCGTGTCCCCATCAGCTGTATATGACCTAAGCACCTGTAAGTATTCGGAAGTGGTATGAAAATGGAGTTCGACCTTCTCAAACATAGCCTTCAGTTTTTTCATCAAATTACAACGAATTTAAGAGAATTGAAAGTGCATTTAAACTTGTTTTCCAACGACCTTTCCAAATCTGTTATCATTTTTATGAACGCTATTTGGTAAAAAAGTTAGCTCGCATTTGACAGAACTGTACAGGAATCCCCATGTCGCATCTTATAAATAACACTGTGTGGGTATATTCTTATACCTTAAGGTGTTGGATTTGTCTCGTAAAATTCTACCCATTGCTGTATTCCATGAATATCTTGGTCTCTTTTTCCTAGCATTTGAATTTCTGCTACATATTTTTTCTTCTCCTTTATTGTCCATTCTTTGGATGTGTCCCCACCAGCATGGTTATCGTTGTTCTATGAAACTCAATATTGGCTCCACCCCTTATTCTTCCCATATTTTTGTATTCCTCATTTTGTCCTCTCCATTCATTCTCGAAGTTTTTTTAGATATTTCATCTCCGCAGCTAGTATTATGCTCTTCTGCTTTTTGTGAGCGTCCAGGATTCGCATCCATATGTTAAGACTGTTCAATATATGCTCTTATATACCTTCATCTTTGTTTGTTTCGAGATTTCTTTCTTATCTAACTTTCCATTAATAGCATGATCTAGATTTATTGTTTCATCGATGGTATTCCTTTCTCTTGTTTTCCGGATTCTCCGACCATTACTCCCAAATATTTCTATTATTTTATTCGTTCAAATATTGTATATTTATGAAGAAAACATTGCGCATATCTATTTCAGAAGTGTGTTAGGGGGTGAAATTCATCCATAATAACGGAACCCTTTTTCTTCATTTTATGCGTCTTAATGCCAGAATCAAATATCTTGGTATGCGTATCTACTCACAAACTGCCGAAAGTATCGCGCATTCTAGATTTTATCATGTCATTGCAGATTATACTGTTATGGATTTCAATTCATCCGTCATTTTTTTTTCGAGTCATATCTTAATCCTAGCATACTTCCCATCTCAGCCCTAAGAAAAAAATGTCTTAATCCTACCTCTGGCGCATTTCTCACATTTTCAGCTATATAGAGATTAATATAAGGAGAAGGAAATATAGGGGACATTCAATTAAATTTGATCATATGATAAGTGGAGCTTGATACAAAGTTTATGTTCAATACTAGTTCATTTATCGATAACCATCTACATCGAAATTATATTTTTTCTCTTCCGCAGTCTGTTGGCAATTCAATATATCTCAAATTATACAGATGAACCAATATATCGAATCTCCTCCATTCATTCAATTGCCTACCACATCCCGTCGGAACATATAAAAAAGAAATAGCTTCAGTAACATTTTGCCCAATTTTTCGTTTTCTCCTCCAGAGAAGAGAGTAATCTTCTCTTCAGTTGATTGATTATAAATATATAATTTCACCCAAAAGTATTAATGAGACCCAAAAGTATTAATGAGATTGATTAAAATCCGTAGTGACGGAAAAAAATATGGGAATTCAATTATATATAATTTATTTTAAATATTTTTGGCCAATTAAATCCACGCTGACCAAGCAAATCTTATTCGTCCAAGTGTTAACTTTTAATTTACATTAAAAATTTCATTGAGCTGAATCACGCAGCTTTCAGGATTTCTGGCTCCTGCACTATAAAATATCGAGTCAACTGTAATGACCTGTCCGAAGAACTAGTCTACAATCTTTTTGTTAATAGATTTAAGACTTTGTTCGACAATAACGTCTAGTTTCTCGTTTTCCCTCGTTATTTTATAATGTAGTTCAAGATTTCCGAATTTATTTTTCCTCCAATATCTCATCTATGTTAATGATAATACATTTTAATTTATTCAAAATAGGTGAATAGGCTGGCCTCACTCCTGAAATATTACATTGAACATGTTTGTAGCTCATAATATACTGCTAATGATTTATTCTCACAAAAATGGAAAACATGTTAAAGCATGCATAATCAAATTCCATGAATTTTTCCATTGAAATATTAAAAAGGATTCTGAAATGGCATACCATATTGTATCAACCAGTTCAGTATATCAGCGATTTTAGGAGTTGTTGGCACTTCTTGATTATCGTACTATGGAAGCTTGCATTATATAAGTACTGTGCTAAGTTTTTCCAGGTTCATCAAAAGTCAGCGTTCAACAGATTGATGGTTGAAATGCTCGATTACAGAGTTTCTGCAGTTCTCTTGAATATAATCCAATATATGAAGCATATCACTAGTTTCAATAATTCATCCTATCATTGGAACATTGAACTTTATAATTTCAAATATATACAGAGTGTCAATTTTAAAACTCAACAGCTGTACCTCGTGAACGGAAGAGAGTGTCAGAAAAACTTCCAAACCGTTTCTAGGGTGGAAAAAAGGAGCTTAAATGACATGAGAGAGAACGCACGTTTATATCCGTGATTCAGTCGCAATGGAGCAGCACAAATTGGACTTCTTCGGCACTTCGGATTAGATCCTTCGTTACCAACTCGCCACATCTCTGCAAGTAACAGGACTATCACATAAGTCGGTATGGAAATTTTTGAAGCTTCATACATTCCTCCATTTCAAAACGCAATGTCTCCAAGAAGTGTCCCATGACAATCCAGACCGAAGAATTTAGTTTTGTGAAATTATGACTGAAGAAAATGAGAATGAACCTAGATTTTTCGAAAACAATCACAGTGTGTACTTCCTATTTAAATGGTACTGTGAATGAACAAAGCTGTCTTTATTGGAAATCCACATCTGTATCTGTATCCTGAGAAACTGGATGTTTGGGAAGGGATATAAAAAGATTTTGTGATTGTCAATCCAGCTTCAGATGACAATTTGTTGCACTCTTAGCAATAAAGAGCACCTGCCACCACGCAGTAGCAGTTAGGGACTGGCTAGACAATAATCATCCAAAAAGATGGATTGGGAGTCCCATTGTGTCACCTAGGTAGCCACCCTGGTCACCAGACTCACAGCCACCTGATTTTTTCTGTTGGGTTACCTTAGGTCGGCTGCTTATGAAACTGAACCAATCTCAATCGACGATTTACGACGAAAGATTAGTCAAGCATGTCGTGATATAACTGAAGCAACATTCGCAACATTCGTTCGTGAGAAATTTGAAAATAGGTTGAATTGTGAATAATAAGATGTTAACTTGCAATACATGACAGTGAACCTAACTTTAATCGTGTTGAAACTGCAGAATATATCCATATGATCTAACAACATGATTTTACCATGTTGCAAACAAAAATTCGACCTCTCCAGGCTGTAATTCCAATTTTTAAAAATTCAAGGCACAGTACAAAGTGTCACATTTTTATTGCTGTTCGGAGGTGAAATAATTGATTTTTCACACGTTCTCCGGCTTCACCTACAATATTCCTAGATTATGGGGATGTTATCCTCATGCACATTGATACAAAAAGATTAGTCGTCAGTGGTCGCACAGCAAATGAAAAACCTGGAATAAGTTCAATAATAATTATTGTCAAGATTTATGTCACGATTGAATTGATGAACATTATTTTCCATTCAATTAAAACTAGGTGTTATATAAATTTCCATTGAACACATTTCCATTCTTGTTCAACTTGAGAAAAAGCGGGGACAAATAATTAATGATAACTGAGATATGGAACATTCACTTGTGATTGCAAAGTATTTGGGAAAAAGGTTAAAAACTCAATCACAGTACCCGTCTTCATTTAGAGCTTGAGTTGATCATTCAAAAAAATACGGAATCTCCTCAAATTTCAAAGTTCCACAGCTCAATATTTTCCCCATTGAAGGATGCCAGGTGATTTTTTCCTTAGGTTCGGGTGATTTTCCAAGGTATTTTTTTTTCCATTTTTGTTGGATTTCCAAATATTTGGAAACGCTCAAAAACAGTTCAAGGTGAATATCATTCAGGTGGTTCTTTGGGATGGAATTCCAAAACACATCAATTTTTGTGTATTAAACAACTGTTTGGATAAATGTAGTTCTCAGGGAGTGTATGGCTTTTCACTCTCTCCAATATCATGGTGATATTTTATGTCTTCCTTTGAAAATGTTGAGAAAATCATGCCATTCAATGATCATGCTGTTCGCCATAACTACAAACCCGTCGATTCGACTGCCAAGGAGCGCCAATGGATGTTTTACATAAGAAAAACTTCACTTTGCTACTCTCATATGTATAACATTCGACCAAAATAGAAAATTAGGATGTAGAATTTTGCCCTACCCTCAGTACTTTAAAGTTTAAGCGTCTAAGGTGAATCAATTTTTATCAGCTTAATCTTTATTTTATCAAAAACAAAAAAATAAGATTTACTGACCAATCAATCGACTTCAAGGAATTACTCTCAAATCCGATTCTCTTATCGGTTATTTTCAATCGCTCTCCGTTCATGGAAGCTAATTACAAAATTGCCTTTCGAGCTGTCTGGAACTGAATTAACTTTTTACTTGTTTTGTTCTTTTACTCAAATGGAAACTCTTAAATTACGGGCTTGTTAAGCATACCGTTTTTTAAAGATGAAGTATCTGAGTTCCTGAAGTTTGAATGTACACGAAGTGAGAAATTGAGGAATTTTTATTTGCAATGTTCAAGAAAATAACTTTATCATGCGAGATGTTTTCCTGAAAACGGAATAATGAACGATTGCAAGCATTTATTTAATCATAGAACGGCAATATCTGAAAATATAACTGTATATTATAACATCGACCGGGTAAATTGTTAATTATTTAATTTTTTTAGAATCAATTTCACCATTCCAATGACCAAGACATTCACTTACAGTGAATTGAATTTTGTTGAGGAGGGTGTGACAAGTCCTGATACAACTTTGGAAGTGGGGACCTTAGTAGAGGGAGGAGTGTAGGGGGCACTCACTAGTGGGGGCAAAATGATACAATAATAAAAATAAAACTACCTACTGGAAAAATTGCCGGTTTTTGAAACGGACTCAACTCTCTCAGTTTTTCATGAGAATTATTCCATCCGAAATGTTGGGCATGGAACGTTTCGATTTTCACCCAAAAAATCTTAACAACATAAGGCCAAAATAAAATTATGGGAATATAATCCTGGTATATCCTGAAATATTCCAGTTTTCTCTGACAGTATTGTAGGTGAATTGAGTTTGTAGTAAACATTTATTGGAAATTTGGATATCCTTGGCCAAAAAAAGTCACTGGCAAAAAACAACCTTTTTTTCACATCACTAACTGTTAACTAGCTGTACTTGAATTAAAAGCTTCTTTGTAGTGTATTGTGGGCAATGTTTGGGGCCGCTCAGTTTAAATAATAATAAAGCATTGGTTCAATTATTGATAGAAAAAAATAGGTTCGTGCAAAAATGTTTCCACAAATTTCTAAAATTTGACACAATTTTTCTCAGATCTGAATTTCTTTTCAGAAACGAATATTCGATAAACTCTCCACTTCTGTGTGAGATTATTATACATTCTATTAATATAAAACCACTATCAAGGCACTTTTGTGATAGGAAATTATTATAAATAGTGATATTTATTCATTCATTTATATTGTGTGCTTACTGCAAAAAGCCGGTAAGTCCACGTATGTACTTTTTTTTGATATTTACACCGCTAAGTCCAAAAACATCCTTAGTTTCTACTGCAAAAACCACATTAGTCCCGGTTATCATTTAAACCGTTATTTTATAATATCATATTTTGCTTCAGTCCATTTGGTTATACATATTTGGTTATTCATACAGCTAAAATACTTCAAGTTAACTTACACTATTTTTTTTTTAACCAGTAGTTCCTAACCTAGCCTATATCTTCAACAAAAATACCTTAAGTGCCCTTGACAGATTTTACCCGTTACTTTTAAATCTAATTAATAAAATTATATACAGTAAAAATCTGATATGTGACCTTAACTGCTCTTAGCTGCCAAGTACTTATTGGTGAAACCGCGTAACGTTGGCCTGCAAAAACCCGCCAAAGGTTCTTAGCGACTTTTTGCTGATAATGCATGTCTGCGTAGGAAATATTTTATACAGTCAAAATTCGTTTAAACGTCACCAAACGTGTAGTAACGTGAGTCCTATCGACGTGTTATGGTGTTTTTATTTTTATTAACAATTAAAAACAATTATGCAATAAAATGGAGGGGAAAATACAAATCAAGAATTGCCAGAATGGTAGAGATGATCTAAAAATCTAAGAAAAAGAAAAACAAACAGCTATAAAGTTTGCGAAATGTTTTATAAAGATTTTAAAGATTTAGGTGACTTATCACAATGTATATCTTCTATCCAGAGATGGCAAACTGTTGACAAAGACAAAGGAAATAATGAAAAGGTGGAAACAACATTTCGAAGACATACTGACTGTACAACGAACGAACATGGTAAAAGAAACAGAAATCTCAGAAGCAGAACAAGAACAATGTGAATATGTACAGTTCGAAATAGAAGATGTGAAAGCAGCAAAAGAAATGTTGAAAAGAGGTAAAGCTGCAGGTCATGACCAAATAACAACAGAAATGCTGCACAACTTGGGACACACAGGCTTTGAAGTGTTAACAATTCTAATCAATAAAGCTGCAAAGGAACACCGAATTCCTAAAGATTGGGAGATAGGAATAATACTGCCTCTACACAAAAAAGGTAACAATAGAGACTGTAACAATTATAGAGGTGTCTTGTCTGTTATTAAATAGTTATTTTCCTAACAAGTGCGGAAAGTGATACTTTCCCGCACGCGACTGTAGTTGACCCGAACGACGCGAAGCGGAGTTCGGGCAAGCGGTCAAGGGCGGGAAAGACACTTTACGCATGAGTTAGGAACATTATTTTTTCTACGACCGTATATACAAAAAAGTACACCAACCTATTTTTCAAAATTTATTTTATTCCAACATACATATACAAAACTTCAACCAAAAACTATAATTATTATTATAAATATTAATATTAAAAACACAATTTGTTGCATTCTGTATATTACTTAAAATTGCCGGTCCAATGGAATTATTTGGTGTTAACTGGTGAGTGGATGACGTTGATGAAGAATGTACAAGGTTATATCAAAATATCTTCATTATTTTATATTTTCAAAAAATTAAAAGTGCAACAAAAAGCTCGAAAAGATGTTGATTTTATTTGATGGACTATTTATTCACCTGTTGTAACAATAGTTATAACTTCCGAAGTGAAAAAATATCTAATAAGGTCAAAATTTGCATAATTTTACTTTCCCGCACTAGTGCGGGAAAGTGACACTTTCAAAACTAAAATGCGTGCGGGAAAGTGGGTTAAAACGCACGGTAGTAGAAAAATATAATTCATCCATTCAAATTACCATCAAGTTTGGTCAGTTTGACAGGAATCCACACTTCCAATTTTTCAATTATTTAAACATTCAACGCCGTGAGATAAATTTTGTTCTAATAATCCTGTATAATTACGATTTATTGAGATTAAGGCCATGACTTTCGTGAGGATAGTTAAAACGTGTAGTCCTCCTTTCGTCAATTTGGTTTTTCATTTTGCCGGAATTCATTTTGCTGGAATCGTAATCAGCGGCCAAAAAACACCTACCTATAAATTTTGGTGGATATTGATTGGGTTTTCCTCCAGTTATTCAATTAGTTCAATAATTATTTATTCATTGTTTCAAAAAACTAATCATGGGCCAATTACCACACAACCAAGCTTGTTTTATCAAGCAATCAACAACTTTCTTGACAATAAGTCCACTCTACTTTCTGATACCATGAATGTTTTTACTTCATTGATTGGATTAAATAATGAAATTATGATTTTTTTTCCTATTCTTTTGGGAATCAAACCACAGTAATGTTTTTTATTTTTCATTTCGACATTTCGGTAGCGTTCCAGCTACCGTTGTCAAGATTAACTAGTAATAAAATTGATAAAAAAAATTTTGGTCCCTATCTGACACAACGAAAAAATATGACAACTAGACAATCAATAATATTTTGAAGTTTAAGACTACAAAACTTTGTTGTCAAATTTTATTAGGGTCCATTCATAGTAGATCACACCTCTGGTAAAATGTGGAATAAAATATTTTATTTTATGACATTCTAACGATATGATAGTAAAATCTTTATACGATAGGGCCAGAATAATTTGTTCTAATGATAATCATTTCACAAAGGAGAAAACTCTACTGAAAAATGTTTCGAATACCAATAATTACCCGGCAGAATTTGTAAATAAAGAAATCAAGAATATAGAGAAAGGCTCATTGTTAATACTCCATAAGAATAACAATAATATTAATAATTCAGCTAACATAATTTTTAAAAACTTGACAATGCCGTATGTTAGGGGTTTGTCAGAAATAATCAAGAAAATTGGTAATCAATTTAACATTCGAACCAGCTTTAAATCTAACAATACTTTGATATCTATCTTAACAAAAACGAAATCAAAAAATGAAGAACAATCTTCAAAAAATTGCATATATCAGATATCTTGTGAATGCGACAAATTCTATTTAGGTGAAACATCTAGACCATTGAAAGTCCGAATAAGTGGACATAAAAAATACATCAAAGATAGGGAGTTCTTTAAGTCAGGTATTTGTAAACATGCTTGGGAAGATGGGCATAAAATTCAATGGGATTCGACAAAAGTAATAATGAAAGAGCCCAATAATAAAAGACGAAAAATCAAAGAAAGTGCTTTGATACAACTAAATGCAGATAAATGTGTAGCTAGTATTTAAGCCGAATGTAGTCGAATTTGGTTACCAATGTTAGAAAGAGAAATTTCCAATAATCAATTACCTGCGTTATCAGGATAGCATCATCTGTATCTGAAGAGTGGGGAGGGTGAGTGTGTAGGCTCACAGCAC
>CAJUYG010001888.1:0-29014 GCA_910591675.1 Galerucella calmariensis | reverse complement strand
ACATCTACAGGTAGGTCTTTTCATTTTACGCATTCCTTATATAAGTACCAATAAACAGACAGGCATAATTTAATTTAATCAACAATTACTCTATTTTAGGCCTTTTCCTGTATATATCATTGTTAATTTTCTCTCACTTCTTTGATTGTTAACCGCTGGCTCTCTCACCCTTTTCAAAGACAAATCATCTTGGCTTCATCTAGTTTATAAGATTACCCGGCTACACTAGACAATTAGATATCATCCACCAACACTACACAAGCTTCCCACTACCTAGTTTGAAGGGTACAAATAACAACAGTCACCCAGGCTTCATCCCATTAGATAGAACACCTGGCTTTCAATACCAAGTAACTACAAAACGGTAAAACGAGGTAGGATCTAAGCATGTTTTCCTCAATTCTCTTCGTACCGTTTCCAGTAGCATTAAGTTGTTAGCAATGTGACTTCCAATTAAGTTTTTAATCGAATGATATTCCCAAATATTTGGTAACGTTGACCACTGTTATTTGCTGATTATAAATTGTGAGATTTGGCGATAGATATGTGTTCCGACGAGTGAATAGAATGCACTTGGTTTTTTTGTGTGGATAGCTGCCATCCATAAATTTCAAGCTTCGAAAGTATTCCGGAGATGGCCACTTGAAAATTGTTTTGGAATTTTTTTCACGCTTTCACCTCTCTAGTGAATCATAGGATCATCAGCGTATATGCTGGCATGCTGGTGCATGCCAGCGTTTGAACGTTGGACCAGTATCATTAATAGCCACTAGGAATGAGGTTACACTCAATACAGATCCCTGAGGTGTTCTGCTTATTTGGACATGGTCCTCCGAAAACTGTCCGTTGATTTGAACATTGAAATTTCCTATCTTTTGGGAAATTATTGATATATTTAATATATTGTCTTGCAACCTTTTGACGCAAACCATTCATGTATTCCATGTCTCCAAACAACATCATACGCCTTACTGATATCGAAAAAAATTTGCCACGCATAATTGTTCATTTGCAAAACTCCCATGAACAAATGATTCAAGTTGAATAAAATTTTACTCTGTGGAACGATTTTTTTGAATCCACTTAGTATATTTGTCAAACAGTTAAGTTTTCCCAAGAACCACGTTACCATTAAATATCCACTGAATGAAAATCACTAGTTATCCTGTTCTCTATTGAGTTTGGATTTTGATTTTTTTTCCGCAGGTTGTTTGTACAATTAGGACTTTTTGAATTTTATTTTACTCCATTTATTCTTACTCTGTGTGTCGAAACTTAGGTTCATTTCAAATGCAATATTAATTTTTATTTTCTTTGCCGGAATAAAAGTTTGTCGGTTCAATTCAAGGGTTGATTGGGCATGGAAGTGACTAGACATGATTTGTTCAATCACCTGGCGGAATTAAATCGTCTTTCCTCTATCTCATGGTACAATATTATTATTTTCATTAATTGTCAAGGGCTAATTTTGATCTCCTACATTTATGTTTTTAAAATGTGAGTTAAGAATTCACTACTGGGAACTAATCATTTTTCTTGCCAAGGCGAATGGACTCTCTATGAATATGCGATGTGAGTCTATCATATCGTTCGTATGATGTCGTGTGCTGTTTTAAACATAATCTTAATTTTCATGCGATAAATGAGCCATTGAAAGTGATAAAAAGTTAACTATTGAGGTTTCGCTATTTTTCATATTCATCCTGTAGCTAAAAGTGTATTCACTTAAATCGTAAGTGGTTCTGCTGAAATGCAAACATATCAACTTGTTCCTTGTTGTGGGTCGCAGGGCCGTTGAGCAGACCAAGTTCAAAATCTGGTGCTCGAGAACTCTCTTAAGGGATTTCATATCAAGGGTGACTATAGTGACGTGTTCAAGGGGTAGGAACCATAAGGAGAAAATAAGACGCGTTACACTACATCTGTTGGCAATAAATCAGATTGCTATAGTAGTTACTGGTTACTCCCAATTTAGAATACTTTTGACAGTTTGTTCCAAAATGTAAGGTTCGTGTGTGCTCATAGTTTTCAAGGCTACTGAGATAAGATTGACAAGGAATCTAGGCTGTGTAATATTTTTTTCTATTCCATGTATCAAGTTAATGATCTGTTGACTTGAAGCTCCCTGCTACCTTATTTGAACGAACCCAGTCATATATGAAGTGCTTATTAAAATAAGTTGGTGACAGCAGCAAAATTAGGTTTACTGTGTCCACTAACTGTTATCGTTGAAGCTCACTGCTTATCCACCCGATGTCTAGGAAGTGCGGGATCTGTTGAGGTCTTAATGCCGGAGTGTTCTTTTCCACTTCAAGTTCAGTCAGATGAAGTAAACTGCTTCTCAGAAAAATTGAATCAAGGAAAGAGCTAGGATAATATCGCTTGCACCAATGGACATCAGCGAGCCTGTTTCGCATTCCATTCACCAATTAGGTTATGTGTATTTGAACATCCAGATTCAAAAATTAGTTTTATCAAAAGTTATTGTTATTGGTTATCCATTCATTTATAGTATAAGTCATGATTTTTGGATTGAATATAAATTTACTCCATGCAATTCAGATATTTTCGGTTTTTTTGAGGAATTGGTGTACCATTAACACTTGTAATTTTAATGTAATTTTTTTACTATGAAGCAACCGGTTTTGTCTGAAATAAGTTCTTATTCCACTTCTTGGCATTTTGACACATCCTACGCTACTCTAGATATTGAAATGCTTTGATTCATACGACCGTTGCTTGGCTTGACATCTAACAGTTAACAATATTCAAGTAGTGTGATTACAGACAACAAATTTTTTGTTCAATGGGAAATTTCAACATATTTTTTTCAAATGTTTCCATAAATTCGCTTTAGGCAAAGCATATTGGCACTAAAATTAAAAAGATTCGTGAATTCTGCAGATTCAATAGGAATTACTAATTCAATGATAACTGTAACGACATTAGTAGTAATTAAAGATAAGCTCTCATTTTATAAAGAAAACATGTTCAATACAACCTCGGACTTCCCAACCATGTAGAACAATGTTCAGTTGGCTGGAGATAAGTTGAGTTAAAGAATACCTACTTAGTTTATCGCATTGTTGTTGAACTCCTAGCATTAACTTTTTCCTATGTTTGTCATCGAAATATGTATGTTAAAAAACGTGCTATTCGTGTATTTTTTTGTATTGAATAAAATATATGAACTTGATGATTTTTGTTTTATTTTTCCCATGCCTGAATTATATGGTCCATAAATGTCATTTTGCAATGAAAATGGGATTACAGTAATTTTAAATATGCCGCCAAAAACTGTAAAATAACAGAAATCTTCTTTTTCGGCTGTTAGCGGAGATCACATCATGTCAAAGGTGTTGGAGTTACAGACGGGTCTTAAAAGGCGGCGCCGCCCGTACGAATATTTTGCTGTAGGGGGTGCCACGGGTCAGTTTCCTATCTATAAGTGGGTTATGTGTGTTTTAGACTGGGTAGAACTTTTAACTTCTCCGTACACGGCCAAGTATAGCCAAATAAAAGGAGGGTGTTTGGTTATGGAGTTACAGTATTAGTGTGGTACAATCTAGTATCAACGATATATCTGACGGAAACAAATAACTTTTTTTTCGATAGTGTACGGCATTTTATGACTATTATTTAATAGTGTATGTGTATATTCAGCCAAAATGGTCCATTACAATTAGTGAGTGACATGGGATTTTGGGAAAAACGCGTTCTGGAATGCAATAAATATCATCACTTCGATATATTCCAAAATGTCCGTATTTTATTCTGAATTATTCGAAAAACTTGACAGACTGTTTCACAACCGATGGGAAGGTTGTGTTAATCTCGATATGATATTTTTTTTTTCGTGAATGGAGGTTAATCCAGAGTTTTATTTTGAGGGACATAGTTTTCAAGTTTATTGCATACAGATTTGTAATATTTCCGTCAGGTTGTCTCGCTACCAGTCGAAGACTGGTACCACAGTATACCTAAACAAGCAGTAGTGCAATCTCGACTTCGCGCATCGGTTGTGCGCAGCTAGCCATTTCGGTTTAGAAACCTGTCAAGTTCAGCAAGGACGGCGTATATTCTACTTCGGTTCAGTTCAGTTTAGTTCGCTTTAGTCGCTCAAGCAGTGGCGTGAGTGTGAATTTAATTTGATTTTTTTCAGTGACAGTCATCAAATGAGATGAATAAAGTTGAAGCAGGTGTAGTTTGTGAGGCGAAGAACTGTAAAAGCAAATTATATTTATATGTGAAAAAAAGTTTTCCTAGATTTCCCAAAGATCCGTCCGATTATACACACCATAGGTCTATATTTAAATAGAGGCCGGTAGTTGAGATTGTCGGTAGTGATTTTTTTTAGTAACATAAATATGAAATGTTAAATTAGTTAGTTCGGTCTGCTCATGTTTTGTCACCGTTTCGTCGATTGACGAAAAAATTGTTCGATTATATCATACACTAGAATACAACAATAGAAACCAAAAAAAAATAATGAGGATAAGTTAATTATTTGGCGTCACATTTAATGGAATGTAATCTCAATTATTTGTGATTAAATAATATTGGATTATGAAATTCAACTAGGTATTAAAAATCAATAAGTATATCCTCTGTTTTGTTACAATTTGTTTTGCTATTGTTGCCGATTCCAAATTCTCTAGAGTTTTTTCCTTGTAACATGATCAAATTGTTTATTATATTATATCATTCACAACACCAATCTACTTAATTGTAGATTTTACAAAATAAAATTGTTTGATTTCATAACTTACTATGGATATCTACATCAAGTAAAAGCCTCATCTATTCAATAATAACATTTTTTTCGAAATATAAATTTAACAACTTTGCATTATACCGATCCTTCCCTGTCCAAAAAGTGGAACTGTTAGTTGATACGGACCTCGTATCTAAACTCGAATGGCCGTATCAAGGTCAAATAAAATTATTGTGTACAAGCGATGCGCGAAGCTGAGATGCACTACTGGTAGTTTTGGTATACTGTGCTGGTACACTCTGGACACAAGATACGGACAAGCGTATTCAGCAGCAAAAAGATGAGAAAATAACTCGCCAAAACCAGCGCTACTTCCCCCGGATCCTCAATAAAGGAAAGGAACACATACCAACCAACTTTTGTCTAGTCGTAAAAAAACACGCTTTTTTCAAATTTTTGAGGGTGCTGAACACGACACAATACGACATTAATTTTCTCCCTTAATTGGGGGAATATGGTCAAATTTGACAGAAATTGTGCAATTAGATTACTAGTCCCAAATCCACGAAGAATTCCATATTTGAGCAGTAAATTTGAGGAATTTTCTCTCCGAATTTCTGGCTTTTCACCTACATCAAAAAAACTTCGTACTCCCCAGCATTTCTCATCCACTTTGCAGCTAAAATTGAGATAAAAGTTTTGTTCCTTCACATCAATACTTTCCAATAACAACTTGAAATTTGGAATCGAACTATCCATAACGCTTCCAGAGCTACTGCAAAATATTGCATGAGAAAAACTGCAATTGCATCGTCCCTTGGTACATGCTCTTTGCGCACGCAAAGTGCATACAAAGGACCTGTTTTCTACGAAGTTCCAACGCTATAGCTTCAAAAATTTCAAAAACATAAATTCGAAAATTTCTCTTCGCTCTTGATTATTTATCACCTCACTGAAAAATGCGTTATATCTAGAAATTACTGACTTCATTACGATCACTCAATAAGCTTCCGTATTATCCGAAGAAAAACCAAAAAAGCACGTTTTTTTCGTTTTAAATGTTTATACCAATCCCATGAATATCATTTGCGAGACGAAAATGTATCATGTCCATACTACGTAATGTCTTTGACATGATGGCACAGTCCGTTTCATACCAGTATTTTTTTCGTAAAAATGTATCCATTGCATGGTCTACGAGGTAAATTTACGCGAGCCGCGCGGCAAGAGCGCTCATCTGAAAATCTTTTTTCTACTGCATATTAAAACTTTCTCAAAAACTTCGTCGATTTCTTAATTTCAATTTTGCGTATTCAGGAATACACAATTAAAAACTTCTTCAACTTTTTCCATTTTACGTAAAAAATCAGAAATTGGAAAAAATGTCTTCAATTTATTTCGCGAATGTGAAATGCTTCGCGATCTTGGACTAGTTCCATTGTCTTCAGACTTGGTTGGAGAATACATTATTGAATTGAATATCCGCCAGTGAACCGCCAGCTGATCGTAAGAAATTATAAAATCGTTTTCTCCCAGTTACGGTCCAAAAATCAATTTTGACCATAATTCTCCAATCTAAAAAAATAAATAACACATTCGTGTTCAGTGCCATTGAGGATATAAATAGAGACTGTTCTCAGGGACTAGAACGAGGTTGAACAGTAACTTAGTTCCTATACGACTTTTTGAGGGTGTTCTGCTCCTCTTTAAACACACACAAACTTGATTACTAACACAGAAGAGATGGTTATCACAAACACAATAATAAGATGAAGTGCAAACTCATCATGTGTTTTGAGTCACCGGACAATCCAAATGGAATAAATTCATATATTCTGTAAGTTTCTTGTGGCATTACTTATTCTTTTTTCTTATTCTTTTGGGAATCAAACCACAATAATGTTTTTTTATTTTTTATTTCGACGTTTCGGTAGCGTTCCAGCTACCGTTGTCAAGATTAACTAGTGATAAAATTGATAAAAAAAATTTTGGTCCCTATCTGACACAACGAAAAAATATGACAACTAGACAATCAATAATATTTTGAAGTTTAAGACTACAAAACTTTGTTGTCAAATTTTATTAAGGTCCATTCATAGTAGATCACACCTCTGGTAAAATGTGAAATAAAATATTTCATTTTATGACCTTCTAACGATATTATAGTCTGCTAGAAATGGAATCCAGTGAAGTGCACGTTCCAGGAACGGTTTTTATTGGGATAGCGCTTTTTTTTGCTTATTTTTGGAAATGTTGTTAATAAAACGCGTTAGTTGTTACTTTTTTGTGTATGATCATTTTTGTTTTCAAAACATGTATAACTCAGTTTGGTGATTTTGTGTATTGAAGTGTGTATCGATTAACAACTATTCCAATGATAAATCATAAGAAAACCTGGATTAAAACTTATGATGCTATCCTGATAACGCAGGTAATTGATTATTGGAAATTTCTCTTTCTAACATTGGTAACCAAATTCGACTACATTCGGCTGAAATACTAGCTACACATTTATCTGCATTTGGTTTTATCAAAGCACTTTCTTTGATTTTTTGTTTTTTATTATTGGGCTCTTTCAATATTATTTTTGTCGAATCCCATTGAATTTTATGCCCCTCTTCCCAAGCATGTTTACAAATACCTGACTTAAGGAACTCCCTATCTTTGATGTATTTTTTATGTTCACTTATTCGGACTTTCAATGGTCTAGATGTTTCACCTAAATAGAATTTGTCGCATTCACAAGATATCTGATATATGCAATTTTTTGAAGATTGTGTTTCATTTTTTGGTTTCGTTTTTGTTAAGATAGATCTCAAAGTATTGTTAGATTTAAAACTGGTTCGAATGTTAAATTGATTACCAATTCTCTCGATTCTTTCTGACAAACCCCTAACATACGGTATTGTCAAGTTTTTAAAAATTATGTTAGCTGAATTATTAATATTATTGTTATTCTTATGGGGTATTAACAATGAGCCTTTCTCTATACTCTTGATTTCTTTATTTCTTTATTTTTTCGTTGTGTCAGATAGGGACCAAAAATTTTTTTATCAATTTTATTACTAGTTAATCTTGACAACGGTAGGTGGAACGCTACCGAAACGTCGAAATAAAAAATTAAAACATTACTGTGGTTTGATTCTCAAAAGAATAAGAAAAACAAAATCATAATTTCATTATTTAATCCAATCAATGAAGTAAAAACATTCATGGTATCAGAAAGTAGAGTGGACTTATTGTCAAGAAAGTTGTTGATTGCTCGATAAAACAAGCTTGGCTGTGTGGTAATTGATGATTAGTTTTTTGAAACAATGAATAAATAATTATTAAACTAATTGAATAGCTGGAGGAAAACCCAATCAATATTCACCAAAATTTATAGGTAGGTGTTTTTTGGCCGCTGATTACGATTTCAGCCTAGGCAAAATGAAAAATCAAATTGACGAAAGGAGGACCTCACGTTTTAACAATCCTCACGAAAGTCATGGCCTTAATCCCAATAAATTGTGATTATACAGGATTATTAGAACAAAATTTATCTCACGGCGTTGAATGTTTAAATAATTGAAAAATTGAAAGTGTGGATTCCTGTCAAACTGACCAAATTTGATGGTAATTTGAATGGATGAATTATATTTTAATAAAAGAAAAAAAAAGGAAGGGCGCTACTTATCTAATTTCATGAAAAATTATAAATAAATCAAACCCATACATCAGCTAACTCAAACTGAGGTAATCTGCTGATATAAAAACACAAAGATACGCTGATTTTCAATTGATTTGGGTTTCTGATCGAATGAAAATAAAACTCTGACGGTAAAATATATATATAAAACCAGAAATATTGGGGTAGCGGCAAGGTTGTAAAAAAAACTCTTCTTACTAATTTTCCAAGCTTTCGGAAAGTTTCATTTCCATTTTCAAGGTCAAGAAAAGTGAGATTGTATACATTGATGTAATAATTGTATGGTAAAAAAAAAAAATTTTGAAATTTCTTGAAAAATAAATACTTTTGAAAAATGTTTTTGATTTTAATTGAAAAAGAATTTTGTCACTATGACAGTAAACACTTCATTTTTTTATATAACACACAGATATCTATTTTATTTTATAAAACCTTGTTTGAAAAAAGAAGAAAATAGGTTATATTTAAATATGATTCTTCTTTCACTCGTGTTAAAGTCAAATCATAAAATAACGTAATCATTGAATATAGGTTATGTAATTGATTTGGCATTGTGATTTCTAGTGATTTTTTCTTTTTCAAAATATCAATTTTTTCATATGTCATGTCAATAATCTATAATAAATTTTGATTGTAAGTTTTTATTTTAAGAATTTATATTTTGCTATTTATTTTTATTATCAATAGATAGTAAGTAATGATGAATATCACTTAGATTATTATGATCACTTTTTTTATTGATAATGTTGGGTTCTTGAGATATGTGAGCCATTTCTAGGGAAAGTCTTTTCTTAGTATTTTGTTGTATGTCTAAAATACTGACAGATTCAAAATCCATAATGTGGTCTTTATCAATTACATGTTCAGCTAAAGCACATCTTTCAGGATGTAATCTACAATCACTTTTGTGTAAACTCAAACTAGTAGTGATAAAGGTAACTCGACTGTTATTATGTTGAAAGACAACTATATTGTCTTCTGTATGTTCCTTGTGGTATATTATTGATTCTTTTTTTAATTTCTTGGGAAATTAAACCACAATATTTTTAAATTCTTTATTTCAACGTTTCGGTAGCGTTCCAGCTACCGTTGTCAAGAAAAAATAAGTAGAAATTAATTTTTATCCCTAACTGACACAACAGAAGAAATTTGACAACTAGACAATCAAAAATATTTTGAAGTTTAAGACTGCAAAATTTTGTTATCAAATTTTTATTGAGGTCCATTCATAGTAGATCATATCTCTGGCAAAATGTGAAATGAAATATTTCATTTTATGACATTCCAACGATATGATAGTCTACTAGAAATGGGATCCAGTGAAGTGCACGTTCCAGGAACGGTTTTTATTGGGATAGCGCGTTTTTTTCGCTTTTATTGGAAATGTTGTTAATAAAACGTGTTTCTTGATAGTTTTTTTGTGTATGAATATTTAAGTTTTTGAAATATGTATACTCAGTTTTGTAATTTTGTGTATTGAAATGTGTATCGATTAACAACTATTCAAATTATAAATCATAAGAAAACCTGGATAAAAACTTATGATGCTATCCTGATAACGCAGGTAATTGATTATTGGAAATTTCTCTTTCTAACATTGGTAACCAAATTTGACCACATTGGGCTGAAATACTAGCTACACATTTATCTGCATTTAGTTGGAATGCTACCGAAACGTTGAAATGAAGAATTTAAAAATATTGTGGTTTAATTTCCCAAGAAATTAAAAAAAGAACAACTATATTGAACTATCTTCAGAAATTCTCAATAGTATCTTCTATAGGTACACCAACTAACTTATTAAGTACATACATATATAACTGAAATTCTAACAAACGCTTACGACTTTAGTACAGAATAACACATTAAAGATTCATTTGAAGTATTCAACCAATTTAACAAATTTCAGCTACCAAATAATTATGTAATTTGCAGTTTGGATGTTGTTTCTTTATTCAGTAATGTCTACTTAGATTCTGCTTTGAGAGCAATTGATAAAAAATGGGATTAAATCGGTCAATATTGCCAAATATCAAAAAAATATTTCCAAGAAATTATTACTTTACTATTTGAAAATACCTATTTCACCTTTAACAACCAAATATACGAACAAATTTTTGGTACTCCCATGGGAGCAACAATTTTCCCAATTATATTATTTATTTATTATTATGTAATGGACAATTTGTTGGATACAGTTATTCCAGTAGTACCATTCAAAAAAATATGTTGATGATATAATTTTGGCAGTACCGAAAAATTACTTAGATGAAGTCCTTTTCATATTTAATAGCTACAATCCATATATATAATTCATTATGGAAAGAGAAGATAATGAACAAAGTGTACCATTCCTAGACACAAAATTCATAAGAAATGAAGATAATACATTGTCCATTGATTGGTACAGAAAACCAATAGGTTCTGGAAGATTTATGAACTATTGGTCTTATCATAAGTACTTCATGTAAATCAATTTGATAAAACAAATGAAAAACAGAATAACGAAAATATCAGATCCTATTTTTCATGAAAAGAACTTCAAAATTCTCTATGATTTATTTTTAGAAAATGGTTACCCAAATAAATTGATTACAAATATACTATATAACTGTTCTTCAACAATTAACATTATAGAGACTAATACACCAACATGCATTTCCGATATCACAAATCACTATGTATCTTTACCATATATTAAAGAAGTCACACCAAAATTAGGTAGAATTGTCAAACCAATGAATAACATCAAAATTGCAAATAAAACATGTCTCATTATTAGATCTATTTTCACAAAAGTAGAAGACAGAACTCCAATTCTTAATCTTTCGAATATAATTTACTGTATTCCATGTAAAGATTGTGGAAATAAGTACATAGGTCACACCAGTCAAAAATTAAAATTATTAAAATAGCAGAACACTCAGTTATTTTTCTCGCTTAGTGATGACATATACCACAAATGATATAGCCCCGAAACGAGTCTATTTTGGGAATAGGATAACTCCGGAATTGTGTGTCCAGGAATTGTGATTTCCCAGGGATTGTGACCCAGGAATTGTGCTGGAGCTACAATTTGGATTTATACGAACGGAAAAAAATAAGTGTTAAAATCACTTCAACATATGCGTCGACCCCGCCAAATTTTGAATATATATAATATTGAACCGCCGGCTTCTCGGCCACCCTCGGCCCGAAGAACGCCGAAACATATGGCGATCAACCGAAAATCAATACATTCCATGAGTGAGTTTCTCCGAGGCACCATGTGAATCGTCGCTCGTTAGCATGTTCTATGCCATGCTAAATTTTCTGGTGCAATGCCTATTTGTTATCATCTATATGGTATCACGGTGGTCCTTCGAACTTTTATAGGTACTTGAAGGCCACATTCAATTAAAACTTGTATCACCTCCTTTGGCAGCCATCTGCAGTCCATTTAACATTTAGTAATGCCGAAGGAGTTTCATACATAGTTTTTATTCTCATCAACGAAATGTAAAAATTGTTTTTGCTTTAGCGAATTGAGTCTATATTGATTATTAGCAATTACAGAAAGCGAGTCCAATCGAATGTTCAAAAATTGAGTGTGTGGAAGCTATTCAAGTCTTTCAAATGAAAAAAAATGTCAATTTGACAGGTCGAGTATCCGGCTCGAAGGACCACAAAAACTATGTATGAAACTCCTTCGGCATTACTAAATGTTAAATGGACTGCAGATGGCTGCCAAAGGAGGTGATACAATTTTTAATTGAATGTGGCCTTCAAGTACCTATAAAAGTTCGAAGGACCACCGTGATACCACGGAAATAATAAAATAAAACTAATAAAAAATGTCTAACAATTTATAGTTCAAAAAGTTCAAACCAGTACATGTAAAAATCGCGAAGGTAACAATCACGCACAAACAAAATAGCGCTACATAAATAGGTATGATAGAAGTGAAATAAGGAGTAACCACTTCGCATCCAAATGACCCCCCTAGTTGGCAACACCGCGAAGATATGATGCCGGTCAATTATTGAAGTGAATGAATTTCTCCAACTAAATATATATTAGTTATCTTACCAAATATATTGCACTAAAACTACTATTCACTATAACTAAGTATTTAGATTTTGATTAAAATAGGCATTGCACCAGAAAATTTAGCATGGCATAGAGCATGCTAACGAGCGACGATTCACATGGTGCCTCGGAGAAACTCACACATGGAATGTATTGATTTTCGGTTGATCGCTATATGTTTCGGCGTTCTTCGGGCCGAGGGTAGCCGAGAAGCCGGCGGTTCTATATTATAACTATTTAAAATTTGGCGGGGTCGACGCAAATGTGATTTTAACAATAAGTAATGAGCTGAAACTCAAAAAACAGTATAATATAGGAGAAATATTTTTATCACATTGTTTTTTGAGTTTTTTATCTTCAAATGTTCAATTTATTAGGGCCACTTGTTCAATAGTAGGTGACCAAGGGGTCTCCGACTGAACTGTGGTTAACGCTCGGTTAACTTGGAATTCGCTTGTTCAATGCAGAGTTAACTTGTAACTCTCCGGTGACCAGCAAGTAAACTTAATCTGTCCATGTGATCCGTTAATGTCAGGTGAAGTAATAATAATTTCGCTGTAAAATGAATATAGCTAGATTTGTTGATTTTGCAGGCGATTTGATTGATGATCCAGTTTTTTTTGGAACAGTTAGATTAGGTAATGGCTGAAAAATATATCAAATAATTCTTTTTACTCGATATACTACTTTATAGGTTGATTAGAGAAAACTATGGACGTTCAGAGAATGAATAAATAGTTTTGTATTTGGCGACCAAGAGTTCAAACAAGGGTATCGATTTTCAAATGATATGGTACAATTATGGAATGAATGAAATCACCCCCGTAATCTCGAATATAACAAATAGAAATAGTAATGAAAATTTTTCCACCGATATCGGGTAAGGTAAGGGTAAGGTTTTGGAGGACATCCACCAGTGCCTGTTACACGCTGTTCTTCAACAGCAAAATCTCCCTTCGCAAGCTTTTTTTATTGGCGGGAAAACAAACATTAACATTAACACTATGGTACTATTTTCTGTTTGTTTTCCAAGCTTTGCGGTTGGTTCTATTCATCTCTGTGCTCGACTCTTTGGACTCAATTATATGTTTGGAATTCTCCATAATTAATATTACAGTTGACTCTACTTTACGAAAAAAGTTGACTGACCTCACATTTTTCTTTACCATTATCTAATTGAATTGTGAAATCCATCCACTCTACAAAATACTAAAATCGGCTTACTTCAACATTCTCAAATATTAGAAATACTATACACCTCCAACAACTACAATAACTTCGCGAATATGTCGAATATTAACAGAATGACAAGCTTTGAAAACACCTTACAATAAACATGCTATATACACAAATGACAAAAAATGTTAATTCCCACGGCTATCTGTCACATTTGCCTCAATTAATTGCAGCCAACACCATTATTTTTTGCCTTACCTTACCTTACCGTTAGTAAGTTGACTTGGACCAAACTATCGTTTGAACAAGCCATGTGGTATTGACCATATATAAAAAAATACTTATAGATGGGAAAATGACCCGTGGCGCCCTCTATTTGTACGGGTGGCGCCACTTCGAGAGTCCCGTCAGTACCTTTAACACAAATCAGATGGCTGTGAACTTCGCTAACAGCCGGAAAAGAAGATTCCTGTAATATTACAGTTTTTGGTGGCATATTCAAAGTTACTGTAATTTAACTTTAAGTGCAAGATGACATTTATTGTCAACATTGGATTGATATTACGTTGATAACAATCAATCAAGTCAAGTAAAATTAAATGAAATGTCAAGAAATGGACCATATAATGCCTGTGGGAGAGGAAAATGGGAAAATGGAACAATAATCATCAAGTTCATATATTTTATTGAAAAAAATAATTTTTTTTAATGGATGAAACGTTTTTTCACATATTTCAATGACAAATATGGTGAAAAATAAATGTTAAAAGTCAACAACAATGCTGGGAAGCTCAAAGCTGTATGGAAGAGTAGCTACTTCTGTCAGTTTTCATTTAATGAAACATGTTTTTTTAAGATTAAGCTCACCGGGTGCACCTCACATTTGAGTCTTTCACAATACATATTCTCGACATTATCTCTCAAAATAAAAGTCCCACTATAAATGATAGTGTAACGTTCATTCTAATTTATATTTACAATTAATTTATATTTACAGATTTATATTCAAATACAGTCCTTATTTAATAATTTATATAATATACTAAACACACACTAACTATAATTCATATGAGAGTCATTTGATAACACTTTATCGAGGCGCGATTGCTTTCTCTCAGTATCAACACTAACTGACTAAGTAACTCCGCTGCGATGCTCGTCGCCTATTTATACTCGCACGTCTTATAGTTCTAGAAACCACTCGAAGTTCTGGTGAATGCGCTGGGTTTTCCAGATGTTACGATAGATGACATCGTTGATTCGTTTCTTCACGAGGTACGGACCGTCCCAAGCTTTCTGCAACTTTGGAGAAAAACCCTTTTGTCTTCTTGGGTTATGCAGCCAGACTTTGTCTCCTTCGTGGAAACCTCCTTCTGTAGCTTGCGTAGCTTCATCCTATCGCTAGCGATCTGGAGATTCGATCGAACCAGCTCGTATACGTCGTCCATTCTTTTTCTCAGCTGTGTCACGTAATCTTCACCAGCTATGTCTTCTCCGGGTCGGCATCCAAACTCAAGGTCGCAGGGTAATCTCATTTCGCGTCCGAACAGAACTTTTGCTGGTGTTTGGCCGGTAGACTCATTGATGGCGGATCTGTAGGCCATTGCAAATAGCGAGAGATATTGGTCCCAATCTCGCTGATAGTTAGATACTACTTTAGACAGGTATTTGCCAAGAGTTCTGTTCATTCGCTCTACCATTCCATCCGACTGTGGATGCAAAGCCGTAGTTCTCGTTTTCTTCATGCCGAGATTTTCAAAAACTTCCTGGAACAGCTGGCTTTCAAAGTTTCTGCCCTGGTCGCTGTGTATTTCCAGGGGCACTTCATATCGGCAAATGAACTCATTCAAAAGCACGTCGGCAACAGTTGCGGCTTCTTGGTTTGGAATGGCATACGCTTCTACCCATTTTGTGAAGTAATCCATCACCACCAAAATGTACCTGCTGCCATTTGCTGTCGGTGGAAACGGTCCGACATTCCGACATTGTACTGCTTCATAGGAGCCTTTCTTCTTCCGTGTGGTCCATTGGTCGTAATCATCCAACTCTCTTCGAAGCTCTGAAACCACTCGAAGTTCTGGTGGATGCGCTGGGTTTTTCTAGATGTTACGTACGTATCATATGGGAATTTCACTGGGGGCACTAATTGAGCTCGCGTAACAATAAAAACCAACTACGGATACCCAACACACTCACAAATAAGCAAACGACAAACTCACGATACACGTCGTTAAACGTTGGTGAGCAGTTGTCAGGTTATAATCATACATAACAGGTTAGGATGTCAGCGCCGATATATGTGCAAAAGTCTGCAACTACCACTAACTGCGTTACAGTTTCATCATTAAATTAGACATTTTAGTACTGACGGGACTCTCCATGTCGCAGCACCCTTGCGCCTTAAGAGTTTCCCTACCCTGGTGTTGACCGCTCGGTCACCACCAACCGTCTAGTCAACTAACGATCCGATCACCAATGCTTTATACAAGCGGGCCTCAGTATTTCTACAAATCATTCACCCCTAATCTCATTTGTATATATTTCTTGAAAATTAACACGTAGTGGTTGGAAAGCTCGGAATTGAGTTCCTAGAAGAGTTCACTTTGGTATCATTCCCACATCCTAACAAAAACTCCTATTAAGCAAATAGTTGGGAATTATTTCTCCTTAAATTATATGATATATTAATTCCAATATATTGTATTTCGCGGTAAAGTGGAAAATTGGAATAATAATAAATTTTTTGACCAAATAGACTTATTGTCTATTTCACCAGAAACCAATTTCAATAGATTATTGAATATTTTCATATTCCAAATGTTGACTGCAAAGTTAGCATTTGAACACAAAGGCAAATATTTTAGCTGATTGATTTTTTCTTGGAATTTCACAGCTAGTTGGCCGTTGTCAAGTGCCAAAATAAGGAATTGTGCATCGTTTCAAGTAACGACATGGAATACATAATTCGTGGGCTTACTGTAAAAACCCGACAAGTCCAATAAATTGATTATTGAGATTTTTCACTTTAAAACTTTCTATCGAAAGGAAAAATCAGTATATTATAGAAATATATTAGGATAAAAAAAATTAACTGAACTTCGGTCGTCAAACATATTTGCATAACACAAAATCAAAAAAAGATATTTTGGTGCTGTATATTTGTAAAATATTTAAAAAAAATGGATTTCACGGATTTTGGCAGAAAAAAAAATGACAAAACACAAATTTAACAGTTTATTATTTAAACTAAACAGTCGTTTTAAAAAACGACAAAACTTAAATTTAACAGTTTATTACTTACTTACCAGTCTTTTTAAAAATTGAAAAAACCTGAATTTAACAGTTTATTACTTAAACTAAGCAGTCTTCTTCTAATATGAACACACAAATAGTTGTCAGTTGTATAAAAATACTGTTTACAAACAGAAAAAAAAATTATATTTTTAATAGGAAATTATACAGATTCAGATGTCTTGCCCGTATGAATTTCATCTATAGCGGTTTTAGATACAGGCAAGTACTTGTACCATCCGTGAAACTCCGCCGGAATATCTTTTTTTCGACATAGTTGTAATAAACTTTTTTTTTCTTTTCTGTTATTGAAAGCATCTTTGTGTAGAGTTTTTAGACGCAGGTCTTGCAAATTATTTGGACGCCCCTTTCCGAATGTATAAATGTTTTAATATTCCGAGAAATGATCGTATCGATATTGGATAACTCCTGGCTTACTCTTTTCATACCTAAAGCACTTTACCTTCAACCAGTTGACTGTTTCTCCATCAGTGTTTTTATTTTTATTTTTTGGAACTTTAGTTCTTTACGTCAGGTTATGTTTGAGCGACCGGGGGTCGCGACGCAAAAGATCTGACCGTTACGCGTTACGTTACGCTACGTTATGTTACGTTGCTTCGTTATGTGCCTTGCTTGCGTGCTTGTGCTCTCTCCTTAGTCTCTCTCTTGTTTACGAAGCAGCGATTCGGCCGGGATTCGAACCCGGGCCGCCCGCGTGGAAGGCGAGCATTCTACCACTGAACCACCGATGCTATATTAAAATTCTATGCAAAGCTGGTATTCGCAGTGCTGGTAATCTACTTGAATTTGTTCGGATAAATTTTTACTATTATTTCCATAATTTTTTTGCGCGATTAAGGGGTCTAGCACATTTACTTTTCGAAATACAGGGTGTTGAAACTTTGAAAACTTGAATGTTTTAATTCGATAACTTTAAAATGGATGGATAAATTGATTTGATATTTGGCAGGTTGTTTTTAAATGTAAAAGGGCATATTTTGATAGAAATACAAGTTTGTGCAACTAGTGTGGATATGATGGCCATATCGCACGAGGACAAAGGTTGAGCACGACGCCGTAGGCGGAGTGCTCAATCGTTCTAGTGCGATATGCACAATCCACACGAGTCGCACAGCATATTTTTTCTACGACCCACTTAAGAAAAAATCTAGAAAATAAAAATTTCCATTAAACTGTAATATAACTTGAAAATTTAACAATTCAATTTTATGTTTACACTACTTTTTTTGTGGTAAACGTACAGTTCTTGAATATCCAATTTGTATAATGCTACGGTTTCCCTTTATAAATATACGATGCTGTTATAAGTAGATGTTGCCAGTCGGACTCCCTCATGAAGGGTACCGTACCATTATCTATAATAATGAATATTCTGCTTAATATTTCAAACTTCTACCTGTTGTCGTTATTAATATCTAGCAGAATAATTATTTAAAAATAAAATTAACAATAAAAAAAACTTCTTCACGGGGAATTGATCCCGGGTCTACCGCGTGAGAGTCTGGTTTGCTTACTACTAGACCACCGAGGAATATGCAAATTGTTTATCTATAACGTCAAATGTATTACATAATTTTTGCCTAAAAGGAACTAAAGTTCCCACCGTGTGTCCCGCGACACGTTCTTCCTTTTTTATTATACATTGTGATCATCATCATAATCATAAACCTTAATATACCCGAAGGTGTTAAGGTGTTTTGTACATACAAGGTTTGTACTTAAGTATTTCAGTCGTTTTTATACACAAATTTCGCCAAGCTTCTTCTATTTCGTGCAAGTTCTTTCCCTTCCTTCCAGCTCTTGTTACTTTTTCCCAGGATACCAGCTATTACATCATCCCATTTCCTTCTAGGCCTGCCTCTAGATCTTCTATTTTTTGGTTTGGTTTGCCATATCAACTTGACTTGTCTCGAGTTGTCCATTCTTACCATATGTCCAAACCACTTCAGTTGTTGTCGTTCTATACTGTTTATGATCGGCACGACCTCCAATTCCTTTCTAATAACTTCATTTCTCACTCGGTCTTTTTTTGTGATGCTCTTTATGCCCCTTAGAAATTTCATTTCTATGGCTTGTGTTTTGCTCTTCTGTTGTTCCGTGAGTACCCAGCTTTCACAACCATAGATTAGGATCGGTTTGAATATGGTTTTGTAGACTATCAGCTTTGTTTTCGTCAACACCTCTTCCTTCCTTACAAGCGTGTTACTTAATGAATAGTACAACTTGGTTGCGCTTTCTATCCTGTTGTTAATTTCCGCTTCGTTCTTCCCGTCTTTGTTTATCAAGACACCTAGATACTTGAAGTTATCCGTTTGTTCTAATTCTTTATCGCTCAAACTAACAACTGTTTGGACTTCGTTTCTACTGATCACCATTATTTTTGTTTTATTCGCATTAATTTTTAGGTTGTATTTCTTCAGTGCTTCATACCATAGATTTAAATTGTTTTGCAGGTCCGTTTGATTCTTGGCACATATCATTAGATCGTCTGCGAAGGCACATTCTGTTATGTAGGTTGGTTCCAGATTTCTGTAGCCCACCAGAAGTTTCTTTGCTTTTGCTTTAACTTCCTTCATTACATCGTCTAGTATGAGGTTAAAAAAGGTGGTGCTTAGAACTCCTCCCTGTCTTAAACCTTCCCTAGTTAGAAACTGCTCAGACTCGGCATTATTTGTCCTTATGTAGTTTCTGGTGCATTGGTATAAGCTGGCTATGCTGCTCCTTAGTTCTTCGTTGACCCCTCTGTTTCTTAAACTGTTCCATACCGTCTTCCCTGAGATACTGTCGAAAGCTTTTTCCAAATCTATGAATGCTACATACATATTGGTATTATGAAACTTCTCAATCATTTGTTTTATGGTAAATATGTGGTCTTGTACTCCTCTTCCTCTTCTAAATCAGCTCTGTGAGTCTTCCAGCTGATGTTCAATTTTGGTTTTTAATTTTCGTATACTTTTGACACAATGCTTAATAATGTAATACCTCTATAATTGTTACAGTCTCTATTGTTACCTTTTTTGTGTAGAGGCAGTATTATTCCTATCTCCCAATCTTTAGGAATTCGGTGTTCCTTTGCAGCTTTATTGATTAGAATTGTTAACACTTCAAAGCCTGTTTGTCCCAAGTTGTGCAGCATTTCTGTTGTTATTTGGTCATGACCTGAAGCTTTACCTCTTTTCAACATTTCTATTGCTGCTTTCACATCTTCTATTTCGAACTGTACATATTCACATTGCTCTTGTTCTGCTTCTGAGATTTCCGTTTCTTTTACCATGTTCGTTCGTTGTACAGTCAGTATGTTTTCGAAATGTTGTTTCCACCTTTCCATTATTTCCTTTGTCTCTGTCAACAGTTTGCCATCTCTGGATAGAAGATATACATTGTGATAAGTCACCTAAATCTTTAAAATCTTCATAAAACATTTCGCAAACTTCATAGCTGTTTGTTTTTCTTTTTCTTAGATTTTGAGATCATCTCTACCATTCTGGCAATTCTTGATTTGTATTTTCCCTCCATTTTATTGCATAATTGTTTTTAATTGTTAATAGAAATAAAAACACCATAACACGTCGATAGGACTCACGTTACTACACGTTTGGTGACGTTTAAACGAATTTTGACTGTATAAAATATTTCCTACGCAGACATGCATTATCAGCAAAAAGTCGCTAAGAACCTTTGGCGGGTTTTCGCAGGCCAACGATACGCGGTTTCACCAATAAGTACTTGGCAGCTAAAAGCAGTTAAGGTCACATATCAGATTTTTACTGTATATAATTTTATTGATTAGATTTAAAAGTAACGGGTAAAATCTGTCAAGGGCACTTAAGGTATTTTTGTTGAAGATATAGGCTAGGTTAGGAACTACTGGTTGAAAAAAAAATAGTGTTAGTCAACTTAGAGTATTTTAGCTGTATGAATTATAACCAAATGGACTTAAGCAAAATATGATATTATAAAATAACGGTTTAAATGATTACCGGGACTAATGTGTTTTTTGCAGTAGAAACTAAGGATGTTTTTGGTGTAAATATCAAAAAAAAGTACATACGTGGACTTACCGGTTTTTTGCAGTAAGCCAATTATATAAATGAATGAATAAATATCACTATTTATAATAATTTCCTATCACAAAAGTGCCTTGATAGTGGTTTTATATTAATAGAATGTATAATAATCTCACACAGAAGTGGAGAGTTTATCGAATATTCGTTTCTGAAAAGAAATTCAGATCTGAGGAAAATTATGTCAAATTTTAGAAATTTGTGGAAACATTTTTGCACGAACCTATTTTTTTTCTATCAATAATTGAATCAATGCTTTATTATTATTTAAACTGAGCGGCCCCAAACATTGCCCACAATACACTACAAAGAAGCTTTTAATTCAAGTACAGCTAGTTAACAGTTAGTGATGTGAAAAAAAGGTTAATTTTTGCCAGTGACTTTTTTTGGCCAAGGATATCCAAATTTCCAACAAATGTTTCACCTACAATACTGTCAGAGAAAACTGGAATATTTCAGGATATACCAGGATTATATTCCCATAATTTTATTTTGGCCTTATGTTGTTAAGATTTTTTGGGTGAAAATCGAAACGTTCCATGCCCAACATTTCGGATGGAATAATTCTCATGAAAAACTGAGAGAGTTGAGTCCGTTTCAAAAACCGGCAATTTTTCCAGTAGGTAGTTTTATATTTATTATTGTATCATTTTGCCCCCACTAGTGAGTGCCCCCTACACTCCTCCCTCTACTAAGGTCCCCACTTCCAAAGTTGTATCAGGATTTGTCACACCCTCCTCAACAAAATTCAATTCACTGTAAGTGAATGTCTTGGTCATTGGAATGGTGAAATTGATTCTAAAAAAATTTAATAATTAACAATTTACCCGGTCGATGTTATAATATACAGTTATATTTTCAGATATTGCCGTTCTATGATTAAATAAATGCTTGCAATCGTTCATTGTTCCGTTTTCAGGAAAACTTCTCGCATGATAAAGTTATTTTCTTGAACATTGCAAATAAAAATTCCTCAATTTCTCACTTCATGTACATTCAAACTTCAGGAACTCAGATACTTCATCTTTAAAAAACGGTATGCTTAACAAGCCCGTAATTTAAGAGTTTCCATTTGAGTAAAAGAACAAAACAAGTAAAAAGTTAATTCAGTTCCAGACAGCTCGAGAGGCAATTTTGTAATTAGCTTCCATGAACGGAGACCGATTGAAAATAACCGATAAGAGAATCGGATTTGAGAGTGATTCCTTGAAGTCGATTGATTGGTCAGTAAATCTTATTTTTTTGTGTTTAATAAAATGAAGATTGAGCTGATAATTATTGATTCACCTTAGACGCTTAAACTTTAAAGTACTGAGGGTGGGGCAAAATTCTAATTTTCTATTTTGGTCGAATGTTATACATATGAGAGTAGCAAAGTGAAGTTTTTTTTATGTAAAACATCCATTGGCGCTCCTTAGCAGTCGAATCGACGGGTTTGTAGTAATGGCGAACAGCATGATCATTGAATGGCATGATTTTCTCAACATTTTCAAAGGAAGACCTAAAATATCACCATGGTATTGGAGAGAGTGAAAAGCCATACACTCCCTGAGAACTACATTTATCCAAACAGTTGTTTAATACACAAAAAATTGATGTGTTTTGGAATTCCATCCCAAAGAACCACCTAAATGAAATTCACCTTGAACCGTTTTTGAGCGTTTCAAAATATTTGGAAATCCAACAAAAATGAAAAAAAAAAATACCTTAAAAAATCACCCGAACCTAAGGAAAAAATCACCCGGCATCCGAAATTGAATGAGGAAAATATTGAACTGTGGTACTTTGAAATTTGAGGAGACTCCGTATTTTTTTGAATGATCAACTCAAGCTCCAAATGAAGACGGGTATTGTGATTGAGTTTTTCAACGTTTGTCCAAATACTTTGCAATCACAAGTGAATGTTCCATATCTCAGTTATCATTAATTAATTGTCCCCGCTTCTCCTCAAGTTGAACAAGAATGGAAATGTGTTCAATGAAAATTTATTGCGTTTTGAAATGGAGGAATTTATGAAGCTTAAAAAATTTCCGTACCGACTTATGTGATAGTCCTGTGAGTAATTGCAGAGATGTGGCGAGTTGGTAACGAAGGATCTAATCCAAAGTGCCGAAGAAGTCCTATTTGTGCTGCTCCATTGCGACTGAATCACGGATATAAACGTGCGTTCTCTCTCATGTCATTTGAGCTCCTTTTTTCCACCCTAGAAACGGTTTGGGAGTTTTTCTGACACTCTCTTCCGTTCACGAGGTACAGCTGTTGAGTTTTGAAATTGACACTCTGTATATATTTGAAATTATAAAGTTCAATGTTCCAATGATAGGATGAATTATTGGAACTAGTGATATGCTTCATACAGGGTGGAGCAATCTTCTGACATCGGAGGATTACATCGTTGTGGTGATAGATAGAACTTTATAGTTTTGTGTAAGCTAATACAGTTACTGAGGGCACATTTTGAAAATACTTTCGATTCTACAGGGTGTTCCAAAACCACGTAGCAGCACAAACTTACATTTTTTTTTAAATGGAACGTACTATATTTTCTTCAAGAATCCAAAAGATCTCACCGAGAGCGTTACAAAAATATAGCACTCTAATAGATTATAAAGGTGTTTTACAAAGATATGGCCAATTATTAGCAAAAAAGACCTTCTCTTTAACACTCTGCAAAACAGTAAATTGAAATAAATCAACAGTTTTTTGTATTCAAATGTCATACACACATCATTGGCTATGCTCAGTATTAATTACTTTTCTCATCTGTGACTTCTTTAATACAGGGTGAAACAAAACGCAAATCAAGCAATATCTCAAAATTTTTAAATGAATCACCCTATAAGTCTTTTCACAATTTGTTAGTACAATTGATAAACTTTCAAACGATGTAGTAAACTTAGGGCATTAGGTAATGGAAAATCTTATATATTTTATGATAATGGTCAAAAACAAGTATTTTACATACACAAATTAAATGGTATTAAATTTTTACATGCAACATCTTGTGAATTTTAACATTTCTAAGGCATAAATTCTAATCGTAATTTTGAATGCATCTAAAATATCTTTGACTTCTACTCTTTATATTAGAGGAAGGAAAGAAGGAATTATGTTGGAAGAAATATTTTTGTTCACTGTAAGTAGGCTAATTTCATTATAGTACTAATAAATATAAAAGCAGTTTGTAGTATTTACGAAATAATTACTTAAGTCACCACAGTATATCACACAGTATATCACACAGTATATCTTAGTTATGTAAAATGCAAGCTTGTATTTTATTTTCCAACTTTTTCTATTTTTGAAAAACTAACGATTATGAAAACCAACATTAAAAGAACACTCACATTTACATAAATGAACATTGACATTCTATAAAAAGTATAGTAGTTTATGCTAAGTTTTCAAAATGGCGACCATTTACTTCCATACAATTCTTTTCAAAAACGAGGATCTCACTCTTTCCAACATAGCTGGAGTTATTGTGGAAACTGCGTTACGAATCCTTTCTTTCACGTCTTCTCTGGTGGTAGGTTCCGTTTGATACACAAGTTGCTTGATGTATCCCCATAAAAAAAATCCATTGGTGTGAGATCTGGAGATCGAGGAGGCCACGAAATTGGTTCACCACGTCCTATCCACCTGTCAGTAAAATTTCTGATATACAGATGCTTCATCTTGTTGGAACCCCAAGTTAACTATTGTGTTTGAATCAACTTCCTAAACACAAACGAAGAATACAGCAATATTTCTTTGACATTTATTAGTAGATACTATTTTGATAGTAGCCCACTTGATATAATCAAAAATATGGCTTGATTATGTTTCGCCCATTCTCGAACAAGCCTAAAATAACAATTCTTGAAAGTGAAACATGAATAAATATGAAATTTTTGGTAATTCCAGGTACCTACAGTATTAGCAAACATTTTATTCCATTGATCAGATATTGTAGATGCATCCAAAATTACGATTAAAATATATGTCTTAGAAATGTTAAAATTTACAAGGGGTTGAATGTAAAAATTTAATACCATTTTATTTGTCTACGTGAAATACTTGTTTTTGACCATTATCATGAAATATTTACGATTTTCCATTAACTAATGCCCTAAGTTCACTACATCGTTTGAAATTTTATTAATTGTACTAACAAATTGTAAAAAGACTTATAGGGTGATTCATTTAAAATTTTTGAGATATTGCTTGATTTGCGTTTTGTTTCACCCTGTATTAAAGAAGCCACAGATGAAAAAAGTAATTAATACTGAGCACAGCCAATGATGTGTGTATGACATTTGAATACAAAGACCTGTTGATTTATTCTAATTTACTGTTTTGCAGAGTGTTGAAGAGGAGGTCTTTTTTGCTAATAATTGGCCATATCTTTGTAAAACACCCTTATAATATATTAGAGTGCTATATTTTTGTAACGCTCTCGGTCAGATCTTTTCGATGCTTGAACAAAATATAGTATGTTCCATTTAAAAAAATGTAAGTTTGTGCTGCTACGTGGTTTTGGAACACCCTGTAAAATCGGAAGTATTTTCAAAATGTGCCCTCAGTAACTGTATTAGCTCACACAAAATAATAAAGTTCTATCTTTCACCACAACGATGTAATCTTCCGATGTCAGAAGATTGCCCCACCCTGTATACTGGATTATATTCAAGAGAACTGCAGAAACTCTGTAACTTAGCATTCCAACCATCAATCTGTTGAACGCTGACTTTTGATGAACCTGTAAAAACTTAGCACAGTACTTATATAATGCAAGCTTCCATAGTACGATAATCAAGAAGTGCCAACAACTCCTAAAATCGCTGATATACTGAACTGGTTGATACAATATGGTATGCCTTTTCAGAATCCTTTTTTAGATTTCAATGGAAAAATTCATGGAATTTGATTATGCATGCTTTAACATGTTTTCCATTTTTGTGGGAATAAATCATTAGCAGTATATTATGAGCTACAAACATGTTCAATGTGATACTTTAGGAGTGAGGCCAGCCTATTCACCTATTCTAAATAAAATGTGCATTCACAACCTACTATTTTTGCTATTATCATTAACGATAAGATATTGGAGGAAAAATAAATTCGGAAATCTTGAACTACATTATAAAATAACGAGGGAAAACGAGAAACTAGACGTTATTGTCGAACAGAGTCTTAAATCTATTAACAAAAAGATTGTAGACTAGTTCTTCGGACAGGTCATTACAGTTGACTCGATATTTTATAGTGCAGGAGCCAGAAATCCTGAAAGCTGCGTGATTCAGCTCAATGAAATTTTTAATATAAATTAAAAGTCAACACTTGGACGAATAAAATTTGCTTGGTCTGCGTGGATTTAATTGGCCAAAAATATTTGAATAAAATTATATATAATTGAATTCCCATATTTTTTTTCGTCACTACGGATTTAAATCAATCTCATTAATACTTTTGGGTGAAATTATATAAGTATTTATAATCAATCAACTGGAGAGAAGATTACTCTGTTCTCTGGAGGGGAAAACGCTTCGTGAAAAATATGAAAACGTGCTTAGTATTCAAATTTCAAAAAAAAAATGGGCAAAATGCTACTGAAGCTATTTCTATTTTATATGTTCCGACGGGATGTGGTAGGCAATTGAATGAATGGAGGAGATTCGATATATTGGTTCATCTGTATAATTTGAGAAATATTGAATTGCCAACAGACTGCGGAAGAGAAAAAATATAATTTCGATGTAGATGGTTATCGATAAATGAACTAGTATTGAACATAAACTTTGTATCAAGCTCCACTTATCATATGATCAACTTTAATTGAATGTCCCCTATATTTCCTTCTCCTTATATTAATCTCTATATGGCTGAAAATGTGAGAAATGCGCCAGAGGTAGGATTAAGACATTTTTTTCTTCGGGCTGAGATGGGAAGTATGCTAGGATTAAGATATGACTCGAAAAAAAAATGACTTGGATGAATTGAAATCCATAACAGTATAATCTGCAATGACATGATAAAATCTAGAATGCGCGATACTTTCGGCAGTTTGTGAGTAGGTACTAAGTACTAAGATATTTGATTCTGTCATTAGGACACATAAGGGAAAGGGTTTCCGTCATTATGGATAAATTTCACCCCCTAACACACTTCTGAAATAGATATGCGCGATGTTTTCTTCATAAATATACATTATTTGAACGAATAAAATAATAGAAATATTTGGGAGTAATGGTCGGAAAATCCGGAAAACAAGAGAAAGGAATACCATCGATGAAACAATAAATCTAGATCATGCTATTAATGAAAAATTCATAGATAAGAAAGAAATCTCGAAACAAACAAAGATAAAGGTATATGAGACCATATACTGAACGCTATTCGGAAAAAAAGTTTTGTACAGGAATCCCTATGTCGCATCTTATAAATAACACAGTGTATAATACAGGGTGGGGCAATCTTCTGACATCGGAGGATTACATCGTTGTGGTGATAGATAGGACTTCATAGTTTTGTGTGAGCTAATACAGTTACTTAGAGCATATTTTGAAAATACTTTTGATTCTACAGGGTGTTCCAAAACCACGTAGCAGCTCAAACTTACATTTTTTTAAATGGAACGTACTATATTTTGTTTAAGAATCGAAAAGATCTCACCGAGAGCGTTACAAAAATATAGCACTCTAATATATTATAAGGGTGTTTTCCAAAGATATGACCAATTATTAGCAAAAAAGACCTCCTCTTTAACACTCTGTAGAACAGTAAATTAAAATGAATCAACAGGTCTTTGTGTTCAAATGTCATACACACATCATTGGCTGTGCTCAGTATTAATTACTTTTTTCATCTGTGGCTTCTTTAATACAGGGTGAAACTAAACGCAAATCAAGCAATATCTCAAAATTTTTAAATGAATCACCCTATAAGTCTTTTTACAATTTGTTAGTACAATTAATAAACTTTCAAACGATGTAGTAAACTCAGGGCATTAGTTAATGGAAAATCGTAGATATTTTATGATAATGGACAAAAACAAGTATTTTACACACACAAATTAAATGGTATTGAATTTTTACATGCAACATCTTGTGAATTTTAACATTTCTAAGGCATAAATTCTAATCGTAATTTTGGATGCATCTAAAATATCTTTGACTTCTACTCTCACCATTAGAGGAAGGAAAGAAGGAATTATGTTGGAAGAAATATTTTTGTTTACTGTACTGTAAGTAGGCTAATGTCATTATAGTAGGTACTAATAAATATAAAAGCAGTTTGTAGTCTTTACGAAATAATTACTCAAGTCACCACAAACAGTATATCTTAGTTATGTAAAATGCAAGCTTGTAATTCATTTTCCAACTTTTTCTATTTTTGAAAAACTAACAATTATGAAAACCAACATTATAAGAACACTCACATTTACAAAAAGGAACATTGACTGTTGTAAGTGTATGGACTATCACATCACGTATTGCTGTGTGTTCTAATTGACACTTACTTGAAATATTATATTCTGACGTTTTGTAATATTGTATTGGATTTATAATATAATTGTGTGAAGTATATTAGTAAAATAAAACAGTAATTGCCATATATGTAGATGATCTCCTTATTGCCTATTCTTGTCCAAAAATACTGGCTGAAATCAAGGAAAAGTTAAGCGAAATATTTGAAATGAAAGATTTAGGACAACCAAAATGTATAATTGGAATTGATTTGGAATACAAAGAAAATAGAATAAAATTAACCCAAAAGAAATTTATTCAAGAAACTCTAAAGAAATTCAATATGGAGGATTGCAAGATTTCTACCACACCGATGGAAGTTAATTTAAATCTGGAGCCTAATACGAAAGGAGGAGCAGAAAATTTGCCTTATAGAAACCTAATTGGAACACTTATGTATGTTTCAGTTGCAACCCGACCTGATGTAACGTACGCTATAAACTATTTATCAAGATTTAATGATTGTTTTGGACCAGAGCATTTC
>CAJUYG010001887.1:6072-48283 GCA_910591675.1 Galerucella calmariensis | reverse complement strand
CATAAAGCCAAATTCAAAGTATGTGTAGGCATGTACACTTTTGTGTGTGTGTGTGTGTGTGGTGGAGAATGGCCTCAGACATAGTCTATTAGCCACAGAAAATTGAAAGTTAGTAAGAAATTGAGATATCAAAACGTATATCTATATAGATAATTTAGACTTGTTTATGAAATTCACTATAGCATCAAGTACATACTTATCCATGTTTGCCAAAAGAGTGGTTATATTTGTGGGAAGAGGAAAATTGAAATCGATCAGAGAATTGTAAAGTTCGGTTGTTGCTATTTTGTTTTCAATGCATTCAAACTTTTGAAAGGCTCCATTTGCTCTTTGGTGCGGAAACTGTGAAAATACCTAATATCTACTTATATCCATATCTAGGAGTTCATTCATTTCTGAAATGTGGTTAAAACCGGATGAAGGTCTTAAAATAAACACAAAGTCGAACCATAGGTATCTACATATTATGGTACATAATATATGGACGCTGTTATGCAGCAGTGTGTTAACCCACATGATTGCCATTTTGAGAAAAAGCCGTTTGAAGTTCCAAAGAACATACTTAGCTCTAATACTCCTGAACAATTCAATATAACTTATATGAATGTGACAAGTTGTGATGTATCGGTGGATTCCGAAGTATCTTACTGGGCAGATGAAAACATTAAGATAATAGAAAAAAACAACATTACCTTTTAAATCACAGTTTTGCTAAACTTTATTTCATTCTCAGACATGTGTTAACCCACATAACACATTTATGTAGAAATATAGAACCAAAGTATTCCATTACACTGCATGTGGCTTGACACTGTTGTGTGAAGTATTGAAATGGAATTGTTCACATATTTGTTATTAATTAAGTAGTTTAACATACCTCAACATCAACACTTTTCAAAAACTTGGATACAGTTGTAGTCTAGGGTGTATAGGAATGTTTCAGTTCATAAACACTGGAGAAGAAAATCAAATATCGAAACAAGGTAATAATTTAATTAAATGAGGCATTATATTCTTTATTGACACATTGGAAAATGAAAACGTGCCACAAAATCAGTTGAAAAAGGCTTATGTGACGTGACTCTTAGTGATGGTTGTCATCAATTCGATCCATGTCAATAGTTTAATAACAAAATCCACAGCCTGCCCTTAGCCATCCACGTCATCTACAAAATCGGCAGTTGACACTTTTCCAAGAAAGCTATGAAACTGCTTTGGATTGCTCGGAATTAATTTCAACATATCCTTTAAATATTTTACTTTTGCAATTCAGATTAGTTTTTCAGTAGGCCAAAGCAGAGAAAGTTTAATATCTTCAAACATTTTTTGTTTATGATTTCCACTTATTTTAAAAATATCAACAACTTTTGATTTAGTGTAATCACAGTGACTTTGTTGAAATGAAGATTGCCAATTTTTCATCACAATTTCAAAGATTTCCAGCCAAGATATCTTATTTTTGTCGGGTGTCTTGCTTTCTGTTAGTTATAGCTTTTAGTCACGGATCAGCGTTTGACCAAAGGATTAAATGAGTTGCTGTAGGCTTCAAACGTTCACCGACAATTTTTTTAGGCAGGATCCTACTTCTTGACAGCCACGACCTGAATCTATCTCTAGCCAAAAGTTGAAAAAACCCTGACCTGTACTTCCACAATAAATTTCTAAATTAAATAAATTCACTTGACGTTCGTATTAGACTCTACTGGTTGGAAGTCAAGGCAAATTATGCGTTTTTCCCAAATCCTATGTGAGAGTTTCAATGGAGGCATCATTTTGTGCAAATTGTATCTCCTCTCTTAATTGATTTTTCAAATTGGATGATGTTCCTACAATAGTGAGACTTATATTTTGGCAGGCTATCAAAAAAATTTCTCATGCTATTCAATTGAGCACCTGACATTTGATTTTTTCCTCCGACAGCCAATCCTCTTTGATCGTTTAGTGGTACTAATGGTTTTGTTTTAGCTGAAGCAACATCTATGCGCGATTGGCTAATACCAAATGTACTCAGTATCGTTTTTTCACACACTGATACATTACCGATATTATAAATTCTCGTAAATAATCTTTTTGAAGACTAATCATAGCATTTTTTTTTTTTTTGGCCCACCCTAATATTTATGCTAATATTGTAACACGTTGACACGTTGATCACGATATCTTGCAAGAATGTGTTAAGCTTGAGAAAATGTAGTTTCAATATGCTGCAAAGGGCCAATTAATGATTTTCAAAACAGCTTCAAATGCTCTTAATATGTTTTTCACATGTTCATCGTTGTGTCACGTTTCTCAATTTAGCAACAGTGTGTCAAGCGGTGATTAAAACATTACTGTGAATGAAGATCTTTGTGACTGATGTGCAAAAAGGTGTTGAGATACTTAAGATGTTATTGCTTAATGAAAATTAAAAACAAAAGCATTCGTGGGTTAACTTTTTTCAATTTTTTTTGATAGGTACGAGGAATTTTTTTTCGTGTTAATTTCTTATGAGAGGAATATCTGAACCCTTCATAACAATAGTAATTTCAACACAAAATAAACTGATGAACCTAATTCAGTTGTATAAATAGGCAAGGCAGCTAAGGCTAAGGAGTCAGAGTCAGAATAACCTATAGAAGTAAAAGCCATGTGTCAAGGTATGAAAGAAGAATTTCCGCGATCGCAGCGAATGGGTTCAGAACTATTTAATAGTGGGATGGAATCTTAGTCCAGTAAATGAAGGGACAAAGCCCCTGAAAAGTCCCTAAAGTCTTCACTCTTAGCTTGATTCGTAAGTCACGGCAGGTGTTTTCAAACGAGTAAAAACTTAACGCGATTGAGTTTACGTAAGGGGGAAAAAATGACCCCCTAAACCCTGGAAAACGGGTTTCTCGCTAATATCTGTCTCAATATGCGAATAAGAGAATTTTTCTACAATAAAAAATGAAGATCGTCTTATTATATACAGAAATGGTCTTCATCATTTTTTTCGAAAATTCGATGGTTATCAAGATAATGAGACCCAAAAGTCTCCTCATTTCAGCTGCTGCTCTGCCTGTAGGAACTCTGCTGCCTATGCAGGGGGCGGACGAATTGTTCCATAACTCGGCAAAAAATTGACATTTCCCGATGATTGAAAGTTTATCGCAATCACAGATTATAAAGAGAACGGATACGAAAGCTTGACAGAGAGAGAGAGATGGGTGAACATACCCATTTAAATGCCCATCGTCTTATGTCGACTCCGTTCGGGTTGCTTCTTGAAGTTTGTCAACATATTTGCATAATATTTACTTCAATTTACGATCATAGGTCAAATATTCTATAAGCATTTTCATTAAGTGTGATAGTTATACAGATACAAATATTCGATAATTACTTGTTTTAAATCAATTTTATTAACATTAAAAGAATTATATAATTAAAAAGATTATAATGTATAAAAATCATACTATGAATATACTTTTTTCACAAACCACATCCTTGGCAACCATGCACAATAACGGTGACGGCTAACCTAACCTAACATAATCAAAACATGCTCAAAGTCACTTGTAATCTGTGCTCAAAATTCATAACGCCATTTTTGTCCGCCTCATTGTTTGAAGGTTTTCAATCGGCGATATTAATTGTGTTTACTAATCGATTGTGCGTTGTGGTAATATTAACTATAAAAGTACAGTGGTACCTATAGATTATTATTCTTATAAAATAAATAAACATCACGGCGAAGTGTATTGTTCATACAGAGACTGTCCAAATACATTTTATTCGGAAAGAAAAATAAAGCTCTTTCGATTTCCAAGGGATGAGAGTATCTAATTTAATATCCCAGCCTATGATACAAGAAATTTAAAAGTTTTTGATATTAACTTTGGTGCTACAAATTATTATCAAAATTCTCCCTTGTATAAGTGTATATTGTATTCCCTTTGATAATAAATAAGAATTATTTGTACTTTAAAACTAGATCCGGCACTAGAAATTGTTATTGTCCCCGAGTCAACACTGAAATTTGGTGAGAAATTCAGAAAATATTTTAAACTGGCAACATCGTGGCCATACCGAGTTAAAGGTCCAAGGTCATTGACGACGAAGCTGGAAATCGTTTGATGTTTTACCGGGATTTGTATCTGTTCTCTTTATAATCTGTGTCGCAATGGGAAGACCCGTAGCTATCATTCCATGTGACTTGCAGCTCGCCAATACTTGACAAAATTTTTTAAAAAAGCGGTCAATGTTTTTTTCCACAAGATTTTGAGACTATTTCATTAATTTGTTCATATTTTTTTCTAAATAGTCTTTTATCCTAATTTTTTTTAATAATGGAACCTTAGAAGGTCTTGAATGATCTCAGATATTTTTTTAACATCTTCTTTGCGTTTTCATAAAAAATTGATTTGTTTATTCACATTTTTCAGCCGTTTTCGGAGTTCTGTACCATCTGTGGAACAAGCGCGATTTAAAAATTCATCATCCTATATATTGCTTTTCAATGCACATCATTTTAAAGCTTAGAGTGTCTAGTTTTCAAATGTACTTTTTAATTTTTAATAAAATCCAATCATTTTCCAAAAACCAGGGAAATTGATCACACCGGTGAGAACCGGAATTTTTTTAAAATAAATAAATAAACAAATAAATTTTTTTAACCAAACGCAAGAAAGATTTAAAAAAAAATTTCTGAGATCATTCAAGACCTCCTAAGGTTCCATTATAAAAAATAATTAGGATAAAAGACTATTTTTTTAAATATGAGCAAATTACTGAAATAGTCTCAAAATCTTGTGGAAAAAACTTTGATCGCTTTTTTAATTATTTTTGTCAAGTACGAACGAGCTGCAAGTCACATGGAATGATAGCTACGGGTCTTCCCATTGCGATGAACTTTGAATCGTCGGGAAATGTCAATTTTTTGCCGAGTTATGGAACAATTCGTATATTTGATAACATTGGTCGCGTTCATCACAACGTAGCGCTACTGGAGCGATCATCAATTTCCTGCTGAACGCGTGTTTTGTTAACTGATCAGATTGAGCGATGTGGTATCAGTCGCCATTTATTCAATCAGAATTAAAATACGCTACACGCTACCGATTGATGATGCATTAACTGTCATTTATGACATATGTTTGAAACATATTATAAATATCTTTTAGTTTGTATTTTAGTGGAAATGAGTGAACAGCTGGGGGTGACTAATTATATCATTAATAAATTGTATAGTTTGTCAGGAAATTCAACTCATAGTAGGCTCCGAAGTGGGGAGTTCAATTTATTGTAATTTTTTTTTATTACAATTAACGTGCTCGGCTACTAAGGCCACTCGCACAGGTACAGTAAAGTATACAATAAATATATTATATTTTGTGGTATAGCTGGACATCTTTCAGGAACTGGATAACGGTAGGGACATTATCTGGATTTCCGAGTATCTCTGGAATACTTCCTTTGAGGTTGAGCTGTTGTCTTCTAGCTGTGTACTGTTTGTATTCAAAAATGATGTGTTCAACGGTGTAGAAGCAGTTACAGGTTGAACAGAATGGTCGATTGTTGGATGACATAAGGTAGCCATGAGTGAATCTAGTGTGACCGATTCTAAGTCTTCCTAGCACCGCTAGGTCTTGTCTTGAGAGACTGGAAGCTCCAACATAGTAAGGGTGGCTTAATGAAGGTTGGATTTTTTGTAGTTTTGTCGGGATGGAGTTCCAATGATCTTGCCATAGAGTCTTGACCTTATGCATGATGACTTGCTAGAGATCGGATGCAATTTGGATGTTATCTGCATCATAGTTCACAGTTGTGGCTTTTTTAGCTAGTTGATCAGCAAGTTCGTTTCCCATTATACCAATATGAGATGGTGTTCATAGGATGGTAACTGTTATATTTTGGGAAAAGGAGAGTTGGAAGGTATCATGGATATTCTGTACAAGAGGATGGTCACTGAATATATCTTTGATGGAGTGTATAGAGGCGAGGGAGTCTGTACATATGCAGATATTTTTATTGGGGGCGGAAATATGTTTGAAAGCCTGAAAAATACTAAAGAGTTCGCCGGTATGTACAGTACACGTTGATGATATTGTGGAAGAGAAAATTGGAGATTCTAATGTTGTTACAGCACAACCGACTCCTGTTTCATTTTTCGAGGCATCTGTATAAAGTACCAAATCGTATTTATTTCGGTATATTATATCCAGAAAAGCTTTTCTAATTAGTTCGTTTGGTGTTTCATTTTTATTCAGAGTTGTGAGAGATGTGTTAATATAAGGAATGTTTTTCGACCATGGGGGCATTAAGGGAAGAGGTAGAGGAAGTGTTTGAGAAATGTCAAATTTGATTGGCATTGTCTTTAGTAGTATAGGTACAGGTCTTATTGTTGAGGATGTGATATTCTGTAAGTTATCATTGGTAAATAGGCTGTATACAGGGTTAAGGGGATTGGAAGATACCGAGATAACATAGTTAAGTAATAATTGTTGACGTCTTATCCATAAAGGAGGTTCATTTGCTTCGCAGTAGAGACTTTCTACCGGGCTAGACCTAAACGCCCCCAAGCACAGGCGGAGAGCTGTATTGAGTACCGAGTTCAATACATTAATATGTGATTTATATGCAGACATATATACGAAGCAGCCATAATCTAATTTAGATCGAATAAGAGATCTGTGTATTTTTAAGAGAGAATTTTCGTCCGCGCCCTAATGGAAGTGAGAAAGGGTTTTTATTGTAATTAAATTATTGTAATTAAATCCCATTTTTCAATGGTTGAAAGTAATACCTATTTCATAATTTTCGTATAAATCAAATAAAATTGAGTTGTTGTTGTATTCATTGACATTTGACATATTATGTCGATGAATTTATTAGCACGTTCAGCAGAGTTACGAACTGATGATCACTCTAAAAATCGCTACCTGATCAACTTTGTTGGGATGAACGCGACCATTGACTTAATCATCTTGACAACTAGCTTGAAAAAAATCATATGATTAGCACAGAATACACCATATGGTGTATTCTGTGATATTAGGGGCAAAATGTATCAAACACTGCTTGATGATAACTGGGGTGCGTTCATAAACGAATGTACAAAGTAACACTTCACTTTGTAATGGAATTGGTTGACATTTGAAATGGAGCACATTGTGATGAGTGATTTAAGAACGCATTATAGTAACATAACTGTCAAATTTTAATGAATTAATCAGACATCTCGTCGAGTTATGAAATTTGTAAGTTTCGTTGTTGTTGTTGTTTGTTTCCACAACTTTGTTTATGTTATTTAATTTTCCTCTGTGCTTTTATATCGACTATGATGAACCAAAACCAAAGTAAATTTGTAACATTGACAGCTGCATTAGGTGCAAAATATCAATTTTTTAATGATATTGACGAGAGCGATAATGACCATAGATAAAAAAATACTTATAGATGGGAAGCTGACCCGTGGCGCCCTCTATGTAGCGCCACCTTGAGAGTACCGTCAGTACCTCTAACACAAATCAGATGGTTGTGAACTTCGCTAACAGCCGAAAAACAAGATTCCTGTAATTTTACAGTTTTTGCCGGCATATTCAAAATTACTGTAATCCTACTTTTATTCCAAAATGACATTTATGGTCAATTTTTTTGATATTTCATTTAAAGTTACTCAACATTAGATTGATATTACAATAATAACAATCAAATAGTCAAGTAAAATTAAATGAAATGTCAAAAAATGGACCATATAATGCCTGCAGTGAGAAAAATGAAACAATAATTATCAGGTTTATATATTTTATCGATTAAAAAAAGTATACAGTAAATGAAACGTTTTTTCACATATTTCAATGACAAACATGGAGGAAAATAAATGTTAGGAATTCAACAATAATGCTGGGAAGTTCAAAGCTGTATGGAAGAATAACTACTTCTGTCACTTTTCATTTAATGAAACATATTTTTTATAATGTGAGGTGCACCGGGTGCACCTCACATTACAGTCTTTGGCAATACATATTCTCGACAGTGTCTTTTAAAATAAAAGTCCCACTATTTACAATAAAAAACAACTACCAATACTTAACATACACACAAATAAGCAAAATAGTTTTTAAATACTAAAACTGGACAAACTCACGATACACGTCGTAAAACGTTGGTCTGCAGTTGTCAGTTTGGATCATAGATAACACGTCAGCGCTAATATATGTGGAAGAATCTGCAACTACCACTAACGGCGTTACAGTTCTCACTGAATTAGAAATTTTTGTACTGACGGGACTCCCTATGTGGCAGCACCCTCGCGCCTTCAGAGACTCCGTACCCTGATAATGACGACGAGGAAGAAATTTTAATAGTTTCTCTTGGAAAAAAAAGTTGCACCACAACCAATAGACAATTATGTGGAGATTGTATAGAAACGGTTTACACATAAGCAATTCCAACAAAACCTAGGGATAACTATTGAAAAATTCAATATATTGATCCATATTATGGGATTAATATTGAGTTCTGTTAAAAATTTTCCCCCTTATTCATAATAGTCTGCTAACTTAAAACATTGCCAATTCTCACTCTGTCTTCTTTTATTGACCTAAGTCAGAATGAAAAATAACACTCTGTAGCAGCTGTTTTAAGTTAGCGGACCATTATGAATAAGGGGTCTTATTTGTACTTTTTTGTTTCTAGGTAACCGGTTACAAAAACTACGTCTTATTTCACATTTTTGAAGAGCGCAAACTCGGTAAAATATTACCACGCTCCATACCGCGGTCTAGAACATAGATAACATAACACTGGTCTAGAAATGTGTTCATTGGAAATGTCAAAGTATATTTATGAATGCTAGGAAAGTAGTCACAGAGTAACAAAAATTCCATTTATGAATGATGGTTGTCAAAAAATTGTGAGAAATGTGTACTCTGTAACGTTTATAAACGCACTCCTGATGCTTCGACTGTGACAGATTGATGTATAACGCATAGAAAATCGAGGTAACCGACCACGAAGAGGTGCCAGGATGAAACCTATTGCAGTAGGTGCATTTAGTTATTGCAAACAATAAAACCTCACTGACTAACTAATTAGATAGGTAACAAATAGATACCGACAAATATTTTTTATATATTTTGGGCAAATATAGACACAAAACAAAATCACGGCAATTTGCTTAAACAGGATTTTTTAATCAATAATTCCCAACACTCTCTTGATATAATGTAAATAGAGTTTACTAAATCATTATAAAATCATCTAACTCTGGAATTAAACTCCAGTATAATTTTTTAATGTATAATTGTTCAATTTTGTTGACTGCACATAATTTTTCTTACCACTTAATCTCAAACTGTTTCATTTCCTACATAGTCTCACTGATATTTATAAGAACGAACTATAATTTTTTATTTCTCATGAATTGTTCAAAAGCATAACGCTACTACGTCTGTTTGGACGAAATTAAAAAGTTGTCGGCAATTAACTAAAAATACAAAAAGGAAAAATGAAACAAGTTATAATCAAAAATGTACAACATAGGGGACATAAAAGGAATAATTGGAATAATCACTCATTTTTAATTAACATTACAATATAAATATTACAGTTTTCTACCTCAACGACGGAAATAAAATAAGATATTTAGAGAGAATATTTAGTCGCAAAAAAATTTATTTATAAGCAATTTATAAAGAATATCAGAGAACATTCTTATTTTACATAATTTTAAATTCGTGACTGTTTACGAATGAAAAATTTGGATTATGGAAATCTCTCATATTTTCGAGAGAATAATAATTTTCAATCAAGTTGTAGGTATAGCGTTTTATACGTACACTCTGGAAAGATATATCCGTTGGTAAGAGAAGTCCAATGGTTATACTACTTTTCAATAACAGAAAAACCTATATATAAGGTATTTAAAGTATTTAATTGAGATTTTATGGGTCTGGAGATGCGAAATTTATTAAAAAGAGTGAAAAGCTACCGATTTTTCTGCTTAATACTCCATCCTAGCCCCTGGTATCCCCAATGTTTCCGAATAAAATTGTCAAAATCCCAAAACTATCCATTTCCTCAATTTACTTTAAAATTCTTATTCCTTACACAAACTATTAAAAACTCCATTGAATATTTTTTGAGATCGGAGAAAGGATGTCTTAGGTACGGATTGTTAGTTAATAAGTAAGTTAATTATGGCAAAATTTTCCCTTGCGGAAGAAGAAATCTTGATAGATTTGGTCAGGGAACATCCTGCCTTATATAAGGTAAAAAGTAAAAGCTACAAATATAATATTGTAAAAAATAATATTGAGCTAAGTCGCTAGTCGTCAGTCGGAATATCTATCCTAACACTCCACTCTAGTGAAAGCAGATGTGAGCCGAGGTGGACAGATTTTGCCGTAAGTTCACGTCGTGCGCCGCGCACTGTTTTAACAATCCGTACCTTGAGTATCTTGAGAAATGGTAATAATATGGTGGTGGGGAAAAGAGTAATATAATAATAAAGTATTTCAATGAAACTATGAATATGAACTTGGATTTTAATAAGGGTGATTTATATTTTTTCAAAGATACAGGGTGATCATTTGAATTCCGACACATTTTATGAGCCCATAACTTGGAAACCGATTAAGATATCGAGAGGCGGTTTTGACTGAACGGCTTCACGAATCAAGAATTTGGAGCTGTTGCCAATTTTGTATTTTTTCCCTAGACTCCAGGAAAAAACTTTTTTGGAGATCAATAACTTAGACTTTTTAAATGGAACACCCTGTATGTTTTTGTACCGTCGGATAGGCTGAAGCTTCTACTTTTCAAAAATATATGGTTTTATAGCAATTCAAGGTGTTCTTAGGGAGCAGATTATCTTTAAAAGATAGACTGCAATTCGTTGACTACAGTAATTCCGTACATTTTTTTCAGTGCATAACTTCTGGACTAGTCATGACATCGAGAAGCTAAACATAAGAAATCATAAAAAACGTAATAGAAAATATTCAACCACAAATATTGAGAGACTCTTTTTTAAATCTTTCACTACGCTTGCATATGGTAGGCATCTACAACTTTTGTATTAAAGAATTTATGTAGGTTAATTGAGCACATACACATATAATTTTGTACTTTTTTTGTATTTTTTTTTAAATTGTTTTGTTTGTCCTGATTTCAACAACAACTTAATCCATATTATAGGGCAGTTTTAGCGAGGATACCGTTGAAGCTTCAGTAACCGGTATCGGTATCGTTACGGTATGTTATTGTTATCCCCACTACCAGTAACTGGAAAAGATCGCTAAAACACAAACGGTGGTAAAACGGTTAACACTTAATTTGACATATTTTATATTTGGTTATCTAGGGTTTGTTTTTGTTTTGTTCGTTCTTGTTTCTTGTTGGAAAAATTAAAAAAATGGAATTAAATCTTCATTTACTTCCAGTAATTTGGGAGCTAATTGTGGAGGAAAACTTGTTTTTAATAAACAATGCTCTTTTAATTGAAAATAATATCGATGTTTACTTAACGTCAGCAATAATAAGAGAGAAACACATAAGAATGTTTATGAATGAATTTGTTTGGCTTGATAACTACAACAATACTGCGTTTTACGAATTATTTAAATTAAAAAAATCTACATTTCAAAAACTTTTGAAAATTTATTGATGATCGACAGAGAAAAAATTTTTCAAGAACCTTTTAGAGGAGGTAGAAAACCTCTATACCCTGAAAAGTCGCTACTTATATTTTTGTGGTAGATTAATTACCAAAGCACACTAAATGAAATAGCAGATAGATTCGATGTTGTTCGATCAACAGTTATGAATGATGTTAATAATGTTATAAGCTTATTTTTGTTTCACAAATATTAGACTACTACCATAGAATAATACTTATAAACTACTTCGACGATGTGACACTGACACATGTTTCATGTTTGTAAACAAAATTTTCAGTAACCGCCAGTAACCTACCTCTTGACTTGTTGAAATGTTTCAGATCAACGGTATCAAACAATGACGTCAGCTTATTACGTCACAACACCTTCCCCTATGATACCGCTGGACGCTAAAACAACGCGGTTAGTGTTCGGTTACTGAATCACTTCAACGGTATCCTCGCTAAAACTGCCTTAATATTGTCCAAAAAAAAAGTTTTTTTCTGGAGTCTAGGGGAAAACATACTTGATTGGCAACAGCGTGAGAAAAATCTAATTCCTTAAGCCATTTAGCTTCTCGATGTCATGACTAGTTCAGAAGTTATGCTCTGACAAAAATGTACGGAATTACTGTAGTCAACGAATTGCAGTCTATCTTTTAAAGATAATCTGCTCCTTAAGAACTTCTTAAATAGCTATAAAACCATATATTCTGAAAAAGTAGAAGCTTCAGCCTATCCGACGGTACAAAAACATACAGGGTGCTTCATTTAAAATGTCTAAGTTGTTGATCTCCAAAAAACCCAAGTTTTTTCCTGTAGTCTAAGGAAAAAATACAAAATTGGCAACAGCGTGAAAAAACTTTGTTAATTCCTGAAGCCGTTCAGTCAAAACCGCCTGTCGATATCTTAATCGGTTTCCAAGTTATGGGCTCAAAATGAGTCGGAATTCGAATGATCATCCTGTATTGGAAAATATAGATACTATCAATATTTTATGGTTTGATGGAAAATGGAGATGGTCTACATAGACCAGTATATTCAACATTGGTAAGTTGATTATTTGTTGTAATTTGTTTTAACGATTTTTTTTTTTCATCGTCAGTATAATGTCCTATCCTGTAATGATCATGTTTAGTAAGCATTTCGATTGTTTTATCACAGCAGAACGATATTTCTATCATCACTAATATTTTTCACAATATATTTTATTGTTATTCTTTTCTATATAGAGCATTTCAATGAAAACTATCCACCCCACATGGTTTTGAAGGTGTCACTTTTATAAAAAAATTAAAAAACACGTCATAAATCATATTATAAAGTGGGACGTCTTTTTGCTCACATGTAGACGTTATAACTCTAGTCCGCTTCCCCCTATGGTTTCCCCTCCCAATTTTTCAAATGGAACACCCTATACATTATCGTATCGTGAATTCTCCTCTACAAGAGGATTACAAAAATGTAACATGAGTGAAAAGTCAATCAGTTGGGAGTAATAGATAATTCCAATTTACTAATAGTTACATTTTAATTAGCAAAAAATCAGCAAAACACTATTAAATTATTTCATGAGGTGCACAAATTGACTTCCATACATACATGAACGTTATGTAACATTTGACTTTATTGAATAATCCGCTGACGAAAATCATCTTTGGATGCTGGCTGTGGTATAAATTTTGGTTTTTGGATATTTCCATGAAAATGTCTAGGGGGGTTATATCGGGTGACCCAGATGGCCATTTTAACATTGAGCCTCGCTCACCTATCCACCGAGCAGAAAATAATTCGTTTAAAAACCGTCTTACATCGAGAGCGTAATGTGGAGGTGCCACAACTCGTTAAAGCGCTAGAAATGCTTCTGACATAATATCATAATTTTCTGGTATTAGAGTGGGATCAGAGTCGCCATTGGAGTTTCCCATAATAAAGCTGTTCCAGCTATATGGTCACCAAAAATGCAACACCAGACGTTAAATTGGGAAGGGTGAACATAGGGGAGAGAGGATTAAAGTTGTAGCGTCTACATATAAGCGAAAAGTTGCCCCCCTTTATATGATTTTTGACAGAGTTTTCCATTTTTCCATAAAAGTGACGCATTCAGAATAATGTGTGGTGTATGGTTTCCATTAAAATGATCTATATATTATTTTTGAGTAAGTTACTTTTTTGGCAATCTATAATAGATACTCAATTATTAACGAATCCAACTTATTCTGAATAGATCACATATTAATTTACTCCGAAACAATGAGTGTTAGAATAATTCCCTGAGCAAGTGTATACTTGGAATAATAATAACAATAAGACATACGCATTTGGAATTCTGAAGTGGACAAAGACAGAGCTGGAGGATATTCAAAGAACAACCCGTACCATGATGACTAAACACAAATGTCACCATCCAATATCATCAGTTATCAGGAGAACACTACCAAGAAGAGAGGGAGGAAGAGGTCTAGTGGACATAGTTAATTTAGACTTAGAATTCTTCATAGCCAAGGCTGAAACATCTGAATTGCATGAGATGGTCGCAAAAGCAGATAAAAACTATTCCTCCCTAAATCTTGTAAGCCCTGATATGAGACTTGAAATCGTTATAGATTTTGACAAACAGGTGGGGTGGGCTCGGAAAGCGGTTAATGGTCGACATCATCACGATCTCAATCAACTTCATATCGACAAGGAAGCATCAAATAAGTGGCTATCTGATGGAACATTATTTCCAGAAACAGAAGGATTTATTATGGCAATTCAAGACCAAGTAATTAATACAAAAAATTACAAGAAATTTGTCATAAAAGATCCAAACATCGCAACGGACAAGTGCAAAAGGTGCCAACAAACAACAGAGACGATACAACACATAACGTCGGGATGTTCAGCCTTAGCGGTGGTACCGATCATCGTTTCATCTACGGGACTAATTCCCAAAACTCTACAAGACAGCCTTACCAAACTAGGTCTTCACAAAAATACATATATCGATCTGCAGAAGGATGCCATTCTAAATACCTGTCACACTGTCCTAAATTCCTAAATATGTGACTTCCGAGCCTAATCCCATTTGCGTTTACACACGCTCGGTATAGGTGAACATTACCAGCAAGTGCATACTTGGAATGATAATAATAATAATAATAATAGCCTTTAATGCCCAACATATATAAATCCCTTTACAGAACATACGAAAAAATACAATTGACATTTGCAATTAAACAAATAAATAAATAAACAAATACAAAACAATAAAATCGGATAACAACAATAAAATAAAAGTACAACAATAAAGTAGAATAGATAGATTACATGTTAAATTCAAAATTCTTAATAAAACTGAGACTATCAACAAACAAGTCACACGAACTACATAAATGATTAAAATTACAACACTGGCGAGTTAAATAAAATGTTAGTTCTAGATCCTTCACAATAAAAAAGTTGATGTTGTCTAATATTGTAATTAGGCACATTAAAACTGGATCTACTTAGAATCTCTGGACACATAATTACACCGTGAAAAATCTTATATAGTAGAGACAAGGATGACAGAACTCTACGACAGACTAGACTTTCAAAATGAAATTCATCTAGGAGAGATTGATAATCAACTACTCTTGATGGATATGATCCGCACATTTTAAAAACTAAATATTTTAAAAAGTTCTTCTGTGCAGATTCTGTCCTGGTTATGTGATTATTATAGAACGGATACCAAATAATTGAACAGTATTCCAATTTGAAACGAATAAAAGAGAAGTAGAGTGTTTTTAACACAGCAATATTTCGAAAACCTCGACAATTCCTCACAATGAAGCCATAAATCATAGATGCCTCTGCTACTTTAGTGTCAATATGTTCAATAAAATTCAAACGTGAATCGAAAGTAACCCCCAGATCCTCAATAGGTGAATGCTGAGATAGAACATTTCCATCTATATTGTAGTCAAAATTTACCATCGTTTTTTTCTTAGAGTATGATACCTTTTTACATTTTGAAACATTCAATGCGAGTCTGTTCACGGAACACCAGTCAGATATTTTTTCAAAATCGGTCTGCAATACTACACAATCAGCCACATTTGATATGGGAAGAAATATCTTCATGTCATCTGCATAAATCAGCCTACCTGAATCTAAAGAGATCACCCAGATAGCACGAACACGTTTCAAAGACATCTTAAAGACATTTGTTCACGATGTTCATAACGTTTCGAAGATGTCCGCTAATATCCAAAATATGTTTTGAAGACGTCTTAAGGACATACATTGTTACAAAACAAGGCGTCTTTGGGACATCCATTTTTGTACGTCTTTAAGACACACAGTTTTGGACGTGTTTATATACCGTCTTTTTACTTGATGAAAATAAATTTACAATGCCCTTTTTTCTAACTCCACAAAATTGTATTATATTTATCACTCTTCTTTAACTAATTTAGCTATTAACTATTATTGAAATATGAAATATTCTTTCTACATTCAAAGTGTTTGGATTACATATTGGATTTAGATTTAGAAGTAGGTTTTGTTGAAAAATTTAACTTTCCACTTCTAGATACAGTTCTCCTGACTTTTCTCTTTTCTCCATTATTCAACAAATATCTGATCTCAGTCCATTGTTAGGTTAGTTCCAAATGTTGATTCATATGATTCTCATATTAAAGGATGACATGAATAGGAAGTGTATGTCTGTGTCGCCCTCTACCTTTCAAGTGCTCAATAATTTAGTGATGCTGGAGACTTGCCCCATTAAAAATTGCTAAAAGAGTTGAACGTCCACATTACCAACATATTTAAAACGTCTTTAAAACATCCCTACAAAGGCGTTTTAAACTTGTCGTAAGAAGGAAGTCTTAAAAACGCCCGTTTTACGTACCAGGACGTTTGGACCAAAGTAAGACATGAACTGGACGTCTTTAAGATGTAATGTGCTATCTGGGCAATGTCATTTATAAATAAAAGAAATAACAAAGGTCCGAGATTTGATCCCTGTGGAGCACCTGATTTAGCTGTATATTTTTGTGAAGAGTGACCATTATAAAAAACAAATTGCTTCCTACTCTCTAAGTAAGACTGACAAAACATTAACAAATTTGGTGAAAATCCGAACTGATTCAATTTATCAATCAAGATACCATAATCCATTCCGTCAAATGCCTTAGAGAAATCTGTATATATCACGTCCATCTGTCCACCTGCATTTATCACTTCAGATAATAACTGTGTTATCAATAGTAAATTGGTTTCAGTCGATCTTTTACTCATGAAACCATGTTGCGCGGGAAATATAAGATCAAAAAAAGTCCTCCAAGTAAAATGTCAGTCTTAAGATGTTTAATATGATGTAAATTAAATGTACAGCGCATATAAGACTTTTATCATTAAGACGATCGAAAGGTGGGGTGAGATGATGAGTTTAATGTACTGAGGCTAAGTATGATGATGCTAATGGAGAAAAAATATTGCATTCCGATAAAAACAACCTTGACCTTAGGGAAAAACGCGGTATCGACTAGATATGTCGACGGATTAGCACTATAAAGAAAAGTAAATTACTTACGAGCGATGTTATGAATAAATGTGCATATGAAATATGGAAAACACGTTTTTCTGGAATATACAGAAAAATAAGGAAGTATTATAATTGGGATCAGAATTGAAATTAAAGGTCAAAAAATTGATAAAAACATAAATTATTCAAACAAAAGAGTTCAATAAAACTCCAAGTCAAACTACAATGTTATTTATTTGTCCCCACGTTGTACCAATCAACTTGCTGCTACTAGTTTCGATAAGATATTACCATCATCAAGCTATAAAAATGAAAAATGGTAGACTTAATATCAAGATCTTATGGTATTAAATGTTATGAAATTGAAATAATGAAAGTCACTACAAAGGTGTGATACAAATTGATATTATAATTTAGGATACAAATAAATGAGTTTGACATTGAATATTTCAATTGATATTTGACTACTGATAAATATGAACAAGGTGATTAAGATAATTGTCACAATACAAAACGTTGATTATAAACAATAAAATAATATAATTTAGTTACCTATATGACTATCTTCAACAAAGTTCGTCAACTATACCATTCTAGTAGTCCCCAAGACCGAAGGACATACAACCAGGGTAGGGGATCTATGAAGGCGCAAGGGTGCTGCCACGTAGAGGGTCCCGTCCCAGATAGCACAAACACGTTTCAAAGACATCTTAAAGACGTTTGTTCACGATGTTCATGACGTTTCGAAGATGTCCGCTAATATCCAAAATATGTTTTGAAGACGTCTTTAGGACGTACATTGTTACAAAAAAAGGCGTCTTTGGGACATCCATTTTTGTACGTCTTTAGACACACAGTTTTGGACGTGTTTATATACCGTCTTTTTACTTGATGAAAATAAATGTTATAATGCCCTTTTATCTAATTCCACAAAATTATATCATATTTATCACTCTTCTTTAACTAATTTATCTAATAACTATTATTGAAATATTCTTTCCACCTTCAAAGTGTTTATATTTAGAGAAGTGCGTTTTATTGGAAAATTTTACTTTGCACTTCTAGATACAGTTATCCTGCCTTTTCTTTTTTCATCCTATCTGATCTGAGTCCATTTTGTTAGGTTAGTTCCAAATGTTGATTCATATGATTCTCATGTTAAAGGATGACATGAATAGGAAGTGTATGTCTGTGTCGCCCTCTACCTTTCAAGTGCTCAATAATTTAGTGATGCTGGAGACTTGCCCCATTAAAAATTGCTAAAAGAAATGAACGTCCACATTACCAACATATTTAAAACGTCATTAAAACATCCCTACAAATGCGTTTTAAACTTGTCGTAAGAAGGACGTCTTAAAAACGTCGGTTTTACGTACCAGGACGTTTGGACCAAAGTAAGACATAAACTGGACGTCTTTAAGATGTAGTGTGCTATCTGGGTTCAGTACTAAAATTGCTTATTTATTGAGAACCAGAATGAAAACTGTATCGCCGTTAGTGGTAGTTGCATTATATTTCAGCGCTGATATCATAACCTGCAGACCAACCTTTCACCACGTCTTACGACCAGTATATATGTTTTATTTATGTCTACGACGTATATCGTGGTTTTTGTTTTTGTTTTCAAGAACTACTTTGCTTATTTGTGTGAGTATTCGTAGTTGGTTTGTATTGTTTATAGTCGGACTATTACTATGTGTATGTGAGATGCACCCGGTAAGCTTTATTTTTGTAAAAAAACATATTTCATTAAATACAAAGTGACAAAATATTGAAGTATTTATTCTTCCATACAGCTATGAAGAGCAACGTTAAGTTGGCTGGAAAGAAGTTGAGTTAAAGTTTTTCTCCATGTTTGTCATTGAAATATGTGAAAAAACGTTTTATTTATAATATACTTTTTGTATTAAATAAAATATGTGAACTTGATGATTATTGCTTTATTTTTCTCACTTCAGGCAACATATGGTCCATTTTTTCACATTTAATTTAATTTAAGTTTACTATTTGATTGTTATTATTGTAATGTCAATCTAATGTTGAGTAATTTCATATGAAATATTAAAAAATGAGCCATGAATGCCATTTTGCATTGAAAGTAAAATCACAGTAATTTTGAATATGCCGCCAAAAACTGTAAAATTACAGGAATCTCCTTTTTCGGCTGTTAGCGAAGGTCACAACCATCTGATTTGTGTTAGAGGTATTGACGGGACTCGCAAGGTGGCGCCACCCGTACAAATAGAGGGCGACACGGATCAGTTTCCCATCTATAAGTATGTTTTATCTATGCATACAACTACAAAAGGGATGCCCACACACCTCAAGCAATAGAACAACAATGAAAGTACTGAAGCCAACCCTGAAAGGAACGGGTCCAGGAGTCAACTACTCTTTTCCGACATTCTAGAAGACGGCTCGGACTATACTGACGAAGCAACAGATTCTCAAACAGTTGACAATACTTTTAGCTCAGCTAGTGACCTAAAATAACTTAGTGGATAATTCCCAGAGGACCCACCTAAGTGACGGCACGGCAGGAAGTTGAGTCGAAATTTCAATAAAAATATTCACGTCTTATAAAGTCACACAACACAAACGTCGTCGTTGAGTTCCCATCGGATGATATTGGGGAATCAAAGGTTTTTCCAGGAATGCATTGCTCCAAGATAAAGCCCGTACCTCCAATACAAAATGTGTGTGTTATTTATCTGGTATTAAAAATAACTCCTCTGAGGACAATAATAAATTCCATGCTTTATAGAAGAGCTGTGATATTAATTGACCTCAGAGGTTTTTCATCAGAAGCATAGGTACATTTTTAATGAGTCATAGTTATCAACAAATATTCGAGAAAATGTATATATTTACGAAGAAGCTCTGTTCAGTTTTGTAATTATTTCAAAAACAATATAACAATGGAAAAAATCTTAATATATTTTGTCGATACGTTTTGTATTTGATTGATTTTGTACACTGAAGCTAAGCCCTGTATTAGACAAAGTAAGAAAACATGTCGGCTGTCAATTGTTTGCGATATTATTCATTTGGTCATTGGTATCTGGTGATGGTATAGGTACTTCATCTTCATTTCCTTCAATTTACTTCTAATCAATTACGTTACAAAAATATGATTTTTGTACCATTTGTGAGAATAATGTTTTGTCGTATATTGAGTTGACAGGAAAACATTTGATATGGGAATAGTAATTCGTGCAACTAGTGTGAATATGCTGGCTATATCGCGCGAGGACGAAGTTTGAGCACGACGCCGTACGCGGAGTGCTCAATCGTTCGAAATAATAGTATCATATTATTAAAGCATTGAAATTTTGAAAATTACTATTCAAAGTTAAGACCGTTCACCAAGAACAAACATCTACTTCTTTAGCCATGTGCCCCGACAGACAATGATTACAATTAATCAGAGTTGAGATACAGGGTAGGATATCTTTGAAGGCGCAAGGGTGCTGCCACATAGAGGGTCCCGTCAGTACTGAAATTTTTGATTTAATGAAAACTGTAACGTCGTTAGTGGTAGTTTCAGATTCTTCCGCATATATCAGCGCTGACATCCTTACCTGACAAACTGACAACTGGCTGACAACTTATCTATGGTGACAGCTGCAGACCAACGTTTTACGACGTGTATCGTGAGTTTCTCCAGTTTTTGTTTTTAAAAACTATTTTGGTTATTTGTAGTATTCGTAGTTGGTTTTTATTGTTTATAGTGGGACTTCTACTTTGAGAGACAATATCAAGAATATGTATTGTGAACGACTGTAATGTGAGGTGCACCCGTTAAACTTTATCTTTATAAAAAAGCATGTTTCATTAGATAAAAAGTGACAAAAGCAGTTGTTCTTCCATGCAGCTTTGAACTTCCCAGCATTGTTGTTAAATTGAATCTAGTTTTCTCCATGTTTGTCATTGAAAAATTTGAAAAAACGTTACATTTATTGTATACTTTTTTTATTCAATAGGGTGTCCCAGCCGAGAATGACCCATTTTAAATGCTTATAACTTTTATACCAGTTGTGTTAGCCACCTGCGATTTACGCCATTCCTTTTCTCTTGGCCTAAAGTTTTTTCTAGTTGGTACCAAATTTTGTCTACAATTATACAGTGGGAGTAAAAAAATTGCCTTTTTTCGACATTAAAATTTTCAACTATTTTTAATGGAACACCCTGTATATTGCAACGCCATAATTAGGAGTCGTGTCCAAGGTATCCATATACCAATAAACATGTACCTTGAAGTTTTAGCAGCAAATAATTAAAATAGTATTGTGGATATTCTAGCAAACGTATTTTTTATTAGCATATTTAGAACTATACATTAATAAAGAAATAAATATAAATCTAAAAAAACTGCTGTATATGTTGACCGTTCTGTTCTACGCATTTATGAAGTCGGACCATTAAATGGTTGAATGAATTGTGTAACATATCTTGGAGAATCGCTTCAATTACTGCATGAATATTCCTCTTAAGATCATCCAAATTATGTGGAAGGGGGTTATAGCACCTATCCTTGACATAACCCCAGAGAAAAAAGTCTGGAACTGTCAAGTCAGGAGAGTACGGTGCCCATTCTATAGGGCCAGCTCTTCCTATCCATTTTTCCCCAAATGTCATATCTAGTGATGCTCTTGCTATTAAAGAATAATGAGGTGGAGCACCATCTTGCTGAAAGTAGACCTCATCCAAGATACCCTCCTGTATTAACTGTGGATAAAAGAAATTTTCCAACATATCAGTATATACAGTTCCTGTTATCGTTGGCTAATTGAAAAAAAATGGTCCATATATTTTTTCAGCAGAGATGGCGCACCAAACTGTTACCTTTGGAGTATCTCGCTGGAACTCGTTAAATGCTCTTGGATTCTCTGATGCCCAAATCCTACAATTGTGCTTGTTACATCTACCATCTATGTGGAAACTCGCCACATCAGACATAATTAACAGCGTATTTGGTTTAACTCTAAACATTTAACAAATCTCTCGCACTTACTTTGAAATAAATTTAATGCAGCCGCCATTTTCCTAAGAGATATTTTCTGATTATTAATTGCAATAATCTTATGGACCGCTAAAAGTCTGTCTAAATATTCAGGATTGAACAAATTCCTTTTTGGCCTCTTGACCTTCAAGTATCCATGTATTGAAAAATTTTGATGCCATTTTTTAATAACGTTTTTGCTTGGCGGATTTTTCTGGAATCTAGTTCTAAATCTTCTTTGTGTCGTTATTATTGATCGGGTTTCGGTATAAAAGATTACTGTTTCTGCTTTTTCAACTAATGAATAAATCATTTTCTTCAAAATTTATGTTTTTATGTTAATTTAATTTGACATTTTACTCTGACAGTGACAATTGTTTACTATGGATACCTAGTTACGTTTTTTATATACGTTCGCTAAAATATCCAGACTACTATTTTAATTTTTTGCTGCTAAAACTTCAAGGTACAAGTCCGATGTTAATTGATATATGGATACCTTGGACACGACACGACACGTGTTCCATTAAAAATAGTTGAAAATTTTAATGTCGAAAAAAGGCAATTTTTTTACTCCCACTGTATAATTGTAGACAAAATTTGGCACCAACTAGAAAAAACTTTAGGCCAAGAGAAAAGGAATGGCGTAAACCGCAGGTGGCTAAGCATTTAAAATGGGTCACTCTCGGCTGGGACACCCTGTATATAAACTTGATGATTAGTGCTTTATTTTTCTCAATTCAGGCATTATATGGTCCATTTTTCAACATTTCATTTAATTTTACTTGACTATTACCATTACCATTTATTACCATAAAATGTCACCTTGCAATAAAAGTAAAATTACAGTAATTGTAATATGCCGCCAAAAATTACAGTAATCTTCTTTTTCGGCTGTTAGTGAAGTTCACAACCATCTGATTTGTGTTAGAGGTCCTGACGAGACTCTCAAGGTGGCGCCACCCGTACAAATAGAGGGCGCCACGGGCCAGTTTCCCATCTATGAGTATTTTTTCATCTATGCTGGAATATCTTCGCGATATAACCAACTATTCCGGTGTGTAATTAGAAGGGACATTATCACTTGTATACCGGTTTCGGCGTATTTGCGTCTCAGTACGAGATAGATATCATCCGTACAGAAGCTCTCAGAATATAATTCTGGACTGGAGATAACACTGAAATCATATTTATGAATTTACCCAGTGGAATTCTAAAAATGCGTTAATAGCGACATCCCCACAACTAACCACAATAAAAAATTCATATTGACGAATTGATAGTTTTCATTGGAATGCTCTGAATACAATAAAAAACAGTAAGTAATAGAGAAAACAAACGGAGACCGGTCAGTAGGACCAGGAGTACCTGCAATAATCCTTTTTTGAAAAAGGTGGAGTTAAGCCTACCCTTCAGTTCGACCAGGATAGAATTTTAATTTCTAATAGATTCAATGGAATTTTTCAATTATTTATTGCTCATGCTTTCAAAAGTGGCTATTATATTTATATACAATTTAGTTTAGTAGTAGTGAGCGACTGTACACGTATATTTAAGTGCTGTTCAATTAGTGAAAAATTGTTGTTTTATTTTCAATTTAAATATAGAATAAGAGATATTAATAGTATATTACGTAACGTGTGAGGTAAGAAGCATTTTACGCACGAATGGAAAAGTTACGCACGATGCCGCGTAGCGGCGAGTGCGTAATTCCGTGAGTGCGTAAAATGCTTTACAACACGAGTTACGTACTATACTTTACCTACGACCTACTTGTACTTGTATTTTTTATAAGAAGCATAAGAAATAACAGTTACATAATTAGAGGTGCTTGGTAAACTCCATCTCTATTACTCTATTACCAATGAAAGAAGCACATTAAAGAACTAACGTTTAATCATTATTAATATATTGTTGATAATCAAAAGTCCATTTTTCAATTATAATCAATACATATACTTTGCCCTTTGGGCTTTTCATATTTAAACATGGCAGTATTGAATGTTTTCAAATGGTAAATTTTGAATAAAATGGTGACGTCTATTGACAGTTGCTAAGATGTTGCTAGGGAAGCCGTGCGATATACTTTACAGCTGTGCGTTTTTTTTACAGTGCGTAATAGACGTCATTACATTGATACCGACTGTGTGTTATTGACTGATTACAGGGGGGGTCGTAGGTAAAAACTCAAATTACAAGTGAGTAATCAATATACTCTTTTTATGTCCCTAGGTACAGAAAGTTATTTGATATATTCATTGATTCCTCTTCGAGAGATAAATAAATAATGGAGCAAAAACTTGACAAATTACTAAAAACAGTTGAAGAAATTAAAATTGATATCCATTCAATAAAAACTGGCATGGATTCAATAAAACAAGAGAATGAAGAGTTAAAATTAAGGGTCACTGAACTTGAACGGAAAATAGTAAATTTAGAAAATGGTAATAACAAAAATAATATTGTTGTATACGGCTTAAGTGAGAAAGATATCCCGAATCCCGAAAAATTAACACAAAATATTTTAAACATAATTAATGAAACCTTAGAAGTTGAACTGGGTGATCGTGATATACAGGATGTCCACCGAATAGGATACAAAAAAGATCAGAAAAATAGACCGGCTTTGATTAAACTCAACTCAGTACAAAAGAAACATGAAATATTGAAAAATGAAAATCACTGAACAATTCAGTAAAAAAGTGTTGGAGGAAAGAAAGCTTCTATATCCATACATGAAAAAGCTCAGAAACTCAGGAAAAATGGCTTTTATGAGGCAAAATTACATATTTTTGGACAACAAAAAATACTTCCTAGAAGATATTAAACAAAAAGTAGATGGAATAGACGAAAAACCAGGACAGTCTCAACAATCAGCCATCCAATTCAGCACCTCCAAAAAACTACAGCCTGCGGAAAGGGGTGAGGACCTAAACCCACGTTCCAACTTTTCACTATTATGCATCTCAATGTTCACTCCATGCGTAACAAACTTGACGATTTAAATATTTTCATCAATGACTGTAACACAAAGAGTTATATTGATATAATTTGTTGCACGGAACATTGCATGCAGGAGGAAGAAATAAATTTGTATGGTTTAGATTTTTAGATGATTATTACTTAGCTAATAGTTATTGTAGGAAAGTTGATTTCCACGGGGGTGCGGCAATATTCGTCGGGAACAACTTAAAATTCGATCCTGTGAAAAAGTTAGACACAATACAAGATAAAAACATTGAATTTACTGTCATATGTAACTACAAATCTAAATTATTTATTGTATGTGCTTGTAGACCACCCTCAGGAAATTTACAAATATTTTTTAATGTGTTGTACGAGTTGTTGAGTGAATTGTATACGAAACATAAAAATTACTATTGTATAATATGCGGAGATTTTAATATAGACTTAGATTGTGAAAATAAGAATGTATTGGAATTCGAAAACATACTGACTATGTTCAATTTACAACCAACAATTTTAGAACCTACTCGAGTAACTGCGACAACTGCCACACGAATTGATAATATTTTTTTTAACTTGGACGCTAACTGTTTATTTGAGGCTTTTACAAAAGAGATGGGACTGTCCGATCACAAAGCTCAATTTTTAGTTATGAATATAGAAAGGCCCATTACTCATAATCAATACCAATTACGAAGATCGTTTTGTGAGTCTAATAATTTACAATTCACACAATATTTACAAAATTCTACTCTAAACGAAATTTATAGAAAGACTGACCAGCATGAAGCATTTACTTTCTTAGAAGAAACAATTAGTTTCTGTTTTGAAAAATCATTTCCTGTAAAGTGTAAAAAAATTAATAATAAAAAACAATATAAAGGATGGTTAACTCCAGGAATAAAACAGTCTTCAAAAAATAAAAGATTCTTATTGCAAATCAAAAAATTTACAAGAAATGCTGCTATATTGCGATATGTTAAAAAATATTGTCAGGTATTAACTACAACGATAAAAATAGCAAAAAACATCTACTTTCAAAATATGATAATGTCATCGAACAACAAGTCGAAGACAACTTGGGAACTAGTTTCACATTTTGAAAAAAAAGACCATAGTAATATGGAAAATTTATGTCTAAAAATAGACGATATTTTTATAACGAACCCTAACGAAATTGCTGAAAAATTTAACCTTCACTTTCAACAAATTTACAGCAAAAAAATTCCCCTGGGCCAAAGCAAAAATAGTAGCTATAACTACCTGCAGCAAATGGAAATAAATAATGCGAGCTCCCTTTTTTTTAATCCTTTGACAGAAAGTGATATTTCAGAAAGCATTTTGGCCCAGAAACCAAAAAAATCTTCAGGACTAGATAATATCCCAATTACATTAATAAAAGAAAATGTTGATATTTTAAAAGGACCTTTAACCTATTTGTTCAACCTGTCGCTAGTCAATGGAATTTTTCCTAATGCTTTTAAGATATCAGTAGTCATACCTTTAAACAAAAAGGGTGATAAGTTTGATCCGGGCAATTATCGTGGTGTTTCCTTATTATCATCTATTTCAAAATTATTAGAATGGTGTGTAAACAAGCAATTAATTTCTTATTTAAATAAATACAAAATACTCACTCAATGTCAATTTGGCTTTAGAGAGGATCTTAGTACCACTGATGCAACATTTGCTCTAATTGAGAAGTTACATGGAATCTTAGAACTTAAACAATATCCGTTAGGTATATTTTGTGACTTGTCAAAAGCCTTTGACTGCGTTGACCATAAATTGTTATTAGAAAAGTTGTATTATTATGGTATTTGAGGTGCACCACATGATTGGTTCGAGTCCTACTTATCGAACCGTAAAATGTGCGTACGAATTAATTATACCGTCAATAACAGGTGCGATCAATACTACTCGAGTTGCGTCGATGTTCAATGCGGAGTTCCTCAAGGGTCTATCTTGGGACCAACATTATTTCTTATATATATCAATGATTTGGTTGTAAATTTTCCCAATGCATATTTTTCCCTTTTTGCCGATGATACCAGTATAATTGTCAGCGGAATAAACAAAAATTCTCTATTACTTTCTTCTACTACCGTCATGCAAGGCGTATCGGATTGGTTTCTCGCTAACAGACTAGCATTGAACATCGGCAAAACTCAAAATGTATCCTTTAACCTATATCGAGACTCTGGCGAAGTTGCTATAAATATAGGTCAACAAACTATCACCTCTTCTCTCAACATAAAATTCTTAGGCATACACATCGATAACAAGCTTGACTGGAACTTTCATATAAATCAACTGAATAAATCTCTTAGCAAATATGTATTTGCATTGCGAGCAATAAAACAACATACTAACATATTTGTAGCAAAAACGGTCTATTTTGCTCAATTTCATAGTATAATGCAATATGGTATTGAATTTTGGGGGACTGCTGTATCCGCAGAGCCCGTATTCATGACTCAAAAAAGAGCAACTAGAGCGCTTTTCAACTTAAAATCTAGAACTTCTTGTGAACCATTCTTTAAAGAAAATAGAATAATGACCATGACAAACACTTATATTTACAAAACTTCTTTATTAATTCACAAGCATCAGAATGAACTTCTTACTCCAAATGACAGACATAAATATCCCACTCGAAAACAAGACATAATACCTCCGAACTATAAATATAGTCGCACTCGAAATGGCCCTTTATATTCAGGTATTAAAGTATATAACCATTTACCTTCAGATTTGAAAAATCTTACAAACAAAAAATTTAATAGAAAAATTAAACAACTACTACATCAGTATGTTTTTCATAATATCTCAGAATAAATGAAAATGTAAAGCTTTGGATCTGATATTTAAACCTCCAACAGTCATTGTTGATTTTGAACAGGCAATTCATAACGCTCATTCAATGATGTGGCCGAATATAAGAATTATAGAATGTAGTGTGCCAATCGTGGTATCGTAAAATTCAAAATTTGGGCTTAGTCACAGAATATAAGAACAAAAACTCAGAAATAGGCAATTAATTTCCTTGAAATATTTTTTGGACTTCCATTTTTAGACCCTCATGAAGTAGGAAACTTTTTTTAATTCAATAATGCCAAGTAATCCGAGTCTATCGAAATTTTGCGATTATATCGTGGAAGCTTATAAGTATCGATGAAGAAAGTAATTTTCCCCCAAGTATGTAAGCTTGTACTACAGATAGTACGTACAGGATCACAAACGCGTGTGAATCATTTTATTCTCATTTTAATTCTAATTTTCATAGTTCTCACCCAATTTTGTTCAATTTTATGAATATTTTGGAGCAGAAACATCTTAATTCGCTCGAAGAGCGGTCGTGGTTCAACTGATAACTGATCGGTGTACTTAATACAGGTACCTGGCCCGTGGTCGAACTGTCAGACTCCCAAACAAACACATGGTGAAATAAACCTATAATTTTAAACAGGTCAAATTGTGATAAATTTCAACTTCAATAAAAAAGATAAGGGATTTTTTAACCTTATAACTGAGTTGATATATCTAGAAAGTCATCGAAAAGGGACGAATTGGAAGTAGACATACGAATGTTCATATAAAAGAACCAGAGGAAGCTCCAGTTCTTCTTCTGGACCGTCAACGCAGAACTAGTGACATCCCAAATTCAGAATCTAAATAATAATGCCGGTTCTTTCCATGAAAGAACCACACAAATGAAATCAAACTATTGGATGTTCATATAAATATTTGACATAACAACCATAAACAAAGAATAATTATCGAAATCTCCTGAAATTTATAACTTCACTGAACAGTTTGTAAATCACACGATTCAATTTATCGAACATAAAATGACCCTTCAATTAAACTTATCTAGGAAAACTGAATCACGAAGATCATGATTTGACGGAATACGACCCGCTATCAAATTCACAACAGGAAATTTAGATAGAAATTATGCGAAATGATATAATGGAGCCATTACATATTTATCCTACAATCAAAACCAATTGAAATCTCTTATTCAAATACAAATTAAGCACTTCAATTCGATTACGTATTTAAGCTTTCAAAATAATTCCAAAATATTTGCTTATAAGCAATTAATATTGAGCTCACGTATTAATTGTTCACAAGAGTCGCAGATTTAAAAACTGATTATTAAGCAATATTTAAAAACTAGATAATTTTTGAGTTCAAGGCACAAAAAATTGTTGTCCTGTTCTCAAGGTAGGTAGATTATATTTTTATTAAAATGATGGCGGATACCTAAATATTTTATAATGACTTTCTAACAGTATTGTACTAGGAACGGGATCTAATGAATTTCACGTTCCTGGAACGTTTTTTTAAGGATATCTCTATCGTTTATTTTACAAACATTGTTAATAAAACGCGTTCACGGTAACTTTTAAGTAATCATTGAAATTAAAAATTATTGTAACGGTAACAAAATTATGTTCATACTTGTAATATAGTAGCAGCAATAGGCAAGTGACACAACGTGACAGCACGTTGATAATAACAAACGAAGATTTTTTTGGTAACCGTTTGCGTCACTTCACCAACTGCTATAACTACTGTTATTTACTTAACTACCATCATCTCTATTATCTACTCAATTACTTAAGCAGAACAATCTTCAAAATACATTATGCCAAAGTCAACATTTTCTCTTTTATATAAACAATACATTCCACGCCTTTCCATTCTCGAATTATTGAGACATATCCCAGGAAGAATTCTCTGCACAGATCTTAAGAACCTAACAATGACTTGACATGTTCCTTCTGGAGACCAGCTTGAAATTAAATAGGTAACAACCTATAGATAGTAATCACTCCATCCAATGTAGTGGCCTCCCAAAAATAGGTTAAAGTTTCAAGTAATCTACCATTAAGCGGTAGTAGTTGAATTGAACAATTAGTGTAGGTATATTTATTTTCTTCTTCTCCTACTACCTTCTCAGGTGTTGGACGAGAATTCTAGCTCCTCTTGTATTCAATGCTTCCTTTCAATGCTTTCCTGTCTCTTGTTAATCTTTTTATTTCATTGTAGAGTTTTTCCTTTCTCAGCGCCTATCTCCTTCAATCGGTCTATTCACTATCTTCTCGGTCTACCCCGTCTTCTGTGTATGGTGCTTCCTGCCTCTATCATCTCACTTGTGATTTTGTCTTTTTCCACCCAGTCCAGGCCAATTGAGTGATTCTTACTATTATTGGTACTTGTTTTATCATTTGTCATATCTTTTCATTACCACATTTATCCCACTTTGTTGACCCTATTAATATCGTTATTTTATTGCAAATCTTCATTTCTACTTTCACATCAATATCTCTATGTCGCAGTATTGTCTTATTCATTATGTAATACAGTCTAGTTGATTTTTATTCTCCCCATTTGTTATCTCTGCTTCTATCTTCCCATCTTCTATCAATATAGTTCCCACATAATTATACGTCGTTACTCTTTCCATTGTCTCTGTTTTTAAATTTTATTTTATCAGTTCGCAATTTATGATAATTACTCCAATTATTTCCGGTATTTGCTACCAACACCACATCATCTGCAAATAGTAGTGAGTTCATTTTTACTGCTTTCAAATTTTCGTAGGCAATTATCATCTTCAACAGCTCAGTTTTGTTTTTCATTCGCTTTATTTTTTGATCCATTATTAATATAAATGGAAGCCTCCCTGCTTTATCCTTTCTTTATTGAAATATCTTCTGTCTGGTCTGAATGCTGCCTGTTATTTTTTATATTATCCATATTATCTTCTCTCCAGAATTTTGGTGTGGTTTTAAATATTATTTATTTCAATATTGAATTTAAAACAATGTTCAGATGAACGTTTGAATATAAACTTATTAAACTTAAGTAAATTGCAAATAATAAACGATTTTAGTAAAATTCTGTGTGTACTTCAAGAAGATAAATTCACCTAACAGAATTATGAAACTTTATTTCTTCCTATATTAACTTTTGGCTGCGAGAGCTGGTTATTAACGAATAGGATGGAAAGCAAATTACAAATGGAGAAAAAGCTGAAATATTCACGAAACGTCTTAGGAATTACTAAGAAATTCAATACGAAATTTACCTTGATGCACTACCAGTAATCCAAATACAAGATTGTCTATTTTAATGCTCTGGACACAAGTAGATTCAGCTACAACATTTCAGTAAAACTGATATGAGAAGCCGAACCCGGAGAGGATCAAGAAAACAACATAGAAACAGTTTTGGAAAACAAAGGTATCACTTTACCAGAAGCACGACAATTGGGGTGGATAGTTTTCATTGAAATGCTCTGTATATAATAAATAAACCAAATTTTCACACCTCACACCTTCGGGTAGATAGGTTGGGGTTTATAATATATTCAATTGTATTGTTCTTCTTCAGTAAAATAATAACATAAACATCGGATTTTTTTATTAAGTAGTATAAGTAGAATCGTTGGGATGGGTAAATTATCCCTCAGGATATAGCCCAAAAAGGAAGAAGAAGTAGAATCGCTAGGGGTACGGAAGTAATATTTTTCGTCTTCTGATTGTGAAAAAGCTGATTTTTCATATTTCTCTCTTTCTAATGCAACACTTACGCTGCTCTCATCAGATTTAGCCTTGTATGTTTCAAGGTGATATTTCAGAAACTAAATTTTTTGTACTCCTTTGGGTGCAATATTTCTCCTATAATTGAACAATACATAATGGATTTTATTCTGGACAATCCCTCACCCAAAACTTCTTGTTAACGTTGATGATATCATCTGTGCAGTACCTGAAATCAACAGGAAGATGTGTTACATCGATTTATTATTTTTCATAAAAGCACCCAATTAACGTTAGAAGAAGGAACCAGTCCAAAAGTGTATTACTTAGATACATTTTTGAAAAGGAAAACAACACAAAAGTTCTTTGCAAAGAAGCCAAACAAGTATTACCCGCGACAGGGTCGTATTTATTTTGTTGGCGAATAATTAATCAATACCTGAAAATTCTATAAGGCTTTCGGGTCATTCTTATAATAAATACTTAGTAGGTACCTTTTCTTTTTCATTAGGTATAGTGCGGCTCTGAAAAATGTTATGGTTTTATTGCATCTCAAGCCTAAATCATGTCAAGTCAGTTTCTTAGATCGTAAAAAGAACTATAAATAAAACCAACTTCTGGTAGAATTCTCTTCCACTCATATCATCCGTATACAATAGAAGTTAACCCCGATGTCGCTCTTAAAAACAGAATTCACAAAATTTATGATTCTAGCTTACACCATGAAAATATACGGCCAATCAATGATATTCTAAAATACAAGACAGCCAAAGGCGAGTTTCGTATGGTTAATGCGAGTGTATTAATAACCATTGCATGAGAGTTGCATACACTATTTTTTCCACGAAGAAATTTGATTTGAGAAAATATTTTAAAAAAATGTACTACCGGGAATTCGAACCCGGAATGTACAGATCGAAAAAAACCTTATGCAGCGCCTTTACCCACTGCGCCACGGGACCACATGGTTGAAATATAGCATAAAGCGTATAAGTATGTTACATTATTGTAAACAAAAATAATAAGTTTAAATATGTATTTGTCTTGGTCATTAAGTATTTTCGGTCTGGTGCTCGATATTTCATTTAAAAACTAACGCAAAAGATTTAAACTGTCACAAAACACTGTCAAACTGTCAAACATTCTACAGAAAATATTGGGTCTGCCTCTACTTGGGTATTTGAAAATCTGGATTTCTATTGGTCGATTTTTCATTTTTATAATGAAAACCAGTATTATGATGAGTATCATTATGAAACTGAAAGTTGGCATTTAATTAACAACTTAGGGCCGGTTGTACGATTGTAGCTTAGTGAAGGCTCAAGTGTGAACTCAGGTTCAGCGTCAGATTTCTGTTGTACAAAGTTGGCTTACGGTTGAGCTTCATTTAAACCTTAAGCCCTCCAATGCCTAAGTACGGAACATAAATTGTTATCATGTTCCGTGGCTTTAATGTGAATGAATTGTATGCAAACATAACCTGTACGGCCCGGTTGTACATTTGAAGCTTAAAATTGAGCTCAACTGAGCTGGGCTTGAAATATAAGCTCAGCTCAACCCTAAGCCTGTTGTACGAACATGGTTCAGTAGCAGTTCTACTAAACCTATATTTGCAAGTGTTGGTAGAACTTCTTTCGAACTGACGCATGCGTATGAAGTAAATTGGTCACAATATGTTTGTCAAATTATAACCTAACTAATGTCATATTTGCTGCCTATTAGTTTTACAAGAAATTTCCTCTGATATACAATCTGTCACAAAGCGAACGGTTTCTTTAGAAAGACGAAATCTTTGAATAAACTCATGACCTCTTTAACATTCAAAGTGATTCATACGCTCTCTATACACCTGAGGTCTTCTCGGGTGTTGTACGATTCCAATAAGTTCCAAAAAATCTTCATCATCGGTTAAAATATCCATAATTAACTTTGACAAACTTTTAATTTAATATTAAATTAAGTAAAGGTTATGTTTGCATACAATTAGGCAATCCAGACCACGTGATCTTTTCAATATGGCGGCGACGGTCAAACATTGGAATCAGTAACGTGTCAGACCTATGCTTGTCAGTAGCAATTAATCTTCAAAAAGTTGAAGAGTGTTATAGTTATGAAATGGTTTGCTTTTTATTTTATGGGGCTTAAAGGTGTTTTGTCTCTGCGGGAACGCGATAAAACGAAACTTCATCATGATTAGAACGGCTTCCACAACCAACCACAATACATATCGAATGCATTTCACAAGACAAACACTTTACTATTCAAAAATCACAATTTACAGCCAAAAAACAGAAAGAAAACCAATGGATAAACAAACACTCAAACACAACTTTGTTATTTGTTTGACCGTCGCCGCCATATTGAATTTATTTCGACAGATCGATGGATTGCCTAATTCATTGACATTTAAGCCACGGAACAATTTATGTTCCGTGCTTAAGCTTACATTAAACCTGCCCTCTTGGAGGCTTTACTAAGCTTAAGGTTTGAATGAAGCTCAACCGTAAGCCAACTTTGTACAACAGCAATCTGACGCTGAACCTGAGCTCACGCTTGAGCCTTCACTAAGCTCCAATTGAACAACCGGGTCTTAAAGTACCTATAGGAGTAGAAAAAAATGTATGTGTCCGGAAATGTTAATAACATTATAATTGTCAATAAACCTTTTGAGAAGGTAGCTTATGTTTTTTATAATAGGAAAATAAAGTAGAGAACAAGGTTAGAATATTATATGGAAAATTTTTTGTGCAGATTGCTAAACAATTTACATAGGGCATACTTTAATACCCCCAAAAAGACCGTATATCTTCAAATAGAAGTGATTGCAGACGATATGTAAATCGATGTGCATCATCCTCACGTGCTAATAAAACCAGACATAGTATAGATTTTGAGAACATCGAAGTACTTGACAAACATAAAAACAACAAAGAACGATTTTTCAATGAAATGACTGAAATTTCTCAAGAAGATTATTCCATGAATATAGTCAAAAGCGCTCTCATCATGCGGATTCAAAGGTCACTAACCATATGTATCAAATCGTAAAACACAGAGGTTACCAAAATGTGAGATTACAAATATACCCGGAGAAAATAATGATGTTTTCTGCACACTGGTTGATGAATTTCCACTTTTTCACTCATTCTCGAAATAATCTATCAGATTAAGTACCATTTTTTTTGCTTGAGGATGCAAAATACCGGAAAACTGCTCCTATTCATATTGTCACTTTGATTTGTCAAAGTGACATAATAGCCTAGTCAAAGTACACATAAAACCTCACAAAAAATACAAAAAACTTGAAAATTCAAAATTGAGTATTTAAAAGGGTTGTGATCAACATGAGAAAAACTTTACGACGCTATGCATGTAATTTTCCGGAAGGCCGTCGAGAAATTTTTTTTGTTTGGTTTTCCCACTCTAATAGTTTAAATAATGAAAATACAGAAATAGTTTTGAATAGATGAGGCTTTTACTTGATGTAGATCCATAGTAAATTACGAAATCAAACAATTTTATTTTGTTAAATCTACATTTCATTTAAACTTAAAGTGACGCGTTTCGCTAACACAGTAGCTTTTTCAAACGTTTGAAAAGGCTACTGTGTTAACGAAACGCGTCACTTTAAGTTTAAATATAATGTAGATTTAAAAAAATAAAATTGTTTGATTTCATAAGAAATAGTTTTTCTGTAAATTGAAAAGTTTACGGTATAAAATTGATGTCAGTGCTAGTCAATAGAGGAGTTCAGTGCGGCCAACAAAAAGTGGTTTTTCTGACAAGAATGACATTTAAGGTCTACCCTTAAAAACATGAGATTTTTGCATGTTTTTTATCATTGTGAACATCTATGAATACACCCCCGAAGCGTATAATATCTTGAAATTTAAAATGACTTTTTTGCTGAATACTCAACATATCAGTGGCCAATAATTCTAGGAACTCTTCGCATGTCACCATTTCATTTCTGTTTTCTGTCACTAGTTATGCCAGATGTCAGTGGAAAAAGTAATTAGAAGAATAGAAATACACCTAACTAGAAATGCTACAAAAAAAAATCTAATCGAAAATGGACATACTTACAGAATTAAACGAATATCAACAAAAATAAATATAACTGACATTTGACATAATTAGTGACTGAATAACAGAAATGAAATGGTGACTTGCCAGAATTTCTTAGAGTTATTGGCCACCGATATGTTGAGTATTCAGCTAAAAAGTCATTTTAAATTTCAAGATATACGCTTCGGGGGTGTATTCATAATTTTAATAAAGCAATATAGATGTTCGCAATGATAAAAAACATGCAAAAATCTTATGTTTTGAAGGGTAGACCTTAACATTCATTCTTGTCAGAAAAAACCACTTTTTGTTGGCCATACTGACCTTAGACTGAGCTCCTCTATTCGTAGTAAGGCGCGGACGGCCCGGGAGCCAAATTTATTTACCGCTCGACTTAAAAGTTAATAATTTTGGGCTTATAACATTCTGAAAAAATGAATAAGCACATGTAAAATGTAAAGATAAATCTCAGCTTTCAGATAGAAATACTTTCAAATTTGAAAAAGTGGATTTTCTAACTGTAAAATCAGTTTATTTATAAAAAAGTAGAGCTAAAACAATTATAATTCCTATTTGATTAGCACATATCCCAGCGATAATTTCTTCTAAACTTAGCATTGCAAATGAGCATAACACATTATCATTGTAAAAGCAAAGCCATCAATATTTCGAATTTTAAACAAATGCTTCTTAAAAATCTGGTTTTTTGCATGCTTAATTTTGCTTGTTTTTTTAGACTTCATTCAATTATATCTTTTTTCGAAATTGATATAATTCAATGAAACTTCACCACACTTTGAAGTGTCCACTTTCGAAACTACTATACAGTTTTTCTATAAATATCGGATTTTTTAAATAATAGACAACTATTTACAATACAGTTAAATCAGACGTCTTTCAGCAAACCTTCTACAACTTTTTATAGTGTTTATGATAATATCTGAAAGTTTGTGAACTTTATAATGAACCTATTCAGAAGTGATCGCGATACAAAAGAACACACCTATGGCTCAGGTGAGAAAGAGAAGGGAGAACAAATAAAGGTGAAAAAGCAGGTGAGAGAGCGGCTTATACGCGCCGCCGCGTAATTACAACAACAACAATAATAATAAAATATTAACAACAAAAATTTCAACAAATTACATCAAAAATAAAGCTTGTACTGAGACAATAATGAAAATAAAGTGGGGTCAAAAAATGAAGGTTCAATGAAGGTTCACGTAGAAAATCGTATGTATCTTTGTGGAAAATATAGATACAGGAAAAAGTTCCAAATAAAATTTGAAGATTACGACATAATCTTTGAAGAACGCTATGTTATATAATTCAATTTATCAATGTTAATTAGAGGAATTTGGTAAAAAAAACGACTTTTCAGTAGAGATTTACGTGGAAAATGGATGATAATACATATAAAAAAATGTTTTTCAATGTATTTGTAGATACCCCATTTTAGAACACATTTCATATGAATTTTTTTCCAAATATCATTGTGTACTTAATATCGTAAAATAAAAAACATGAAAATTGATGCTCAAAAATACTACTAGGGAAATATCGTATATTTGGATAAATAATGCAGATACAAGAAAAATGTTCAGACAAATTTTGTAGATAAATGTATCAGCTAAATTTTTTGATTTTTGCTATGTTTCCATTATTCAAACAATTAGGGGATTTTTATCAAAGCACGATTGAAATTACCTTTTACAATTTAAAAACTTCCAATACCTATAATCTGACAGTTTTGTGATAACTGAGTAGGTATTTAAAGATGACAGTTGCATACTAAGTTTTTGTCAATTTTATTTGATTCTCCATATAAATGTACTTATGTGGCGTGGGTAAAGTGCCGTGAGATGAGCAATATGAGCAATATTTGGTTTTGAAATTAAGTAAGTTATGAGAAATACGTCACTTTTCATAGCAGTTTGTAACGTTATATTTGGCCACTATCCAAACTTCATTGGAATATTTAAATATCTACCGGACGGCGAGTAGCCAGTCCTTTTTTCTTACCATGTGATTCTCGTCGAGAGCCTGTAGCATCGATCACCGCTGAAAGGCAAATTTTTACATTTAATGTGCGACGGATAATCTCCGTCGATGAGGATCAGTATACACTGATATTGGTCAAATATTCCAATTCTTCTCTCTCCTATAGAGAGAGAAATTAAGAACACACTACTAATATGTAAATTCTTTCTCGAAGCGGAGCATGTGAACAGGAAAGAGATACGCAACGTATGTCCATTGCTCATCGCATGGTTCAATTTAATAGCCAGTAGTAAAAATAAGCTTTCTTTCTCCTGTGAACCATGAACCGATAAGGTTTAAAATTTTAATTTCTTGTGAGAGGTTTACCTCAAACTTTTTTTTTAAAGTGCATTCAATGTGAATGCTCTTTGTACCTGCCACTTTGTACCGGAAGTACTATGAACCAAATTTCCATGGATTAACATCAAATACCCAGGAGCTGTCCGAAGAAACCAAGGAAAGTAAAACAACGTGAAAACAACGTAAAACAACAAACAACGTGAACAACGTAAAACAACATTCATTCACTGTGATATTAGTTTTGAAATCATTATATAACTTGTAAATTTAACAACGTTGTTCATATTCCTTCCCTTCCAACATTTCCAGGTTTGTTGATAGAGTTGTGAGGTGGAAAACAAGTCGACTAATATTATTCAGGGTGGCGACCACTTACCTTTCTTGATTAACTTAAACTACATTCCTTAACTTGATTTATTAAATTCATTTGGTTTCTTAACTTCATTTATTAGCTCATTAACTTCAATATAACTTTAATAACTTAAATGAAGTAGGATTACCCGCGAACCGGTGAGACTACTCCCTGAACTGATATTAGTTTGGTCTCCGAATTCACACCTGAGGTGCTCTCCATATTGAGTCGCCGTTGCAATTGATCTCGCCTTATTATTTTAAATAAATAATAGGTAACAAGTAGAAAAAAGTAATTAAAATATAGTTATTTACGTTACAAGTCCCGAAAGTGATATTTTACGGGATGAGTAGGCAGTTCCCAGGGCGAGTCGTAGGAGAGTTCTGGAAGCCTGCGAGTCCCGTAAAATCACTTTCGGATAGCGTTACGTACAATATTTTTCCTGCAGCCGTTAGTAGATAAAATATTAAAAAATAATAGGGATAGATACTATAAATATCACTTATGTACATTAATTGTACAATCATAAAAGCAAGCAGCTTCACTGATTTCATGTGGAATAATTATTTCCTCGTCACTTTCTTTGTCCATTTCCATTTCTGGATCGGAAAATTGAAAATACAGTTGAACTATCAACAAATTTATTTTGACAAGCGATGTCATAATAAAAATTCCGTAAATGCCATTGCTAAGGCCGCCTACATAGATATTGTAAATTGTTCCGAAGGTAAAAAATCGTCCCGAAAGAAAAACAAAACATTCCGAAAATAGCTACTTTCGGTACGATCTGCGTAAAGTTTCATTTTCGATTTAATAAATCATACCGAAAGTTCTATTTTCGGGACGGCTGCAGAAAAATAAACTTAACTTCCAAAAATGTTAGTCTCATAAGTTTGGGACCTCCTTGAACAATTAAATCTCAGAGCTTGTCACAAACAATTTTAGAAGAGATAAACTAACAACAAATAATTCCTAATATGAATAAATAATGAAACGTGTATTCTATCTACAGATTAAATGAAAAGACAAGTAAAGAAAATGTTAGATAATGACGTTATAGAGCCATACATTTCTAAATATAATAGTCTGGTCTTATTGGTTTCGAAAATCTCCAGATGGAAATAAAGCGTGGAGACCTTCTATTGATTTTAGGGTGAGCAATGACTCATTATTACTGAATTTACACTTCCAAGGATGGACAATATTATATTAGATCAACTGGGTCGAGCTAGATGGTTTTGTATTATCGATATTATATCAAAATATAATCAAATTCCTCTGGACAAAGATTCCAGTGACTTCTTCTAGCATTGAGTCAGGCTCCTATAGGCTCACATGATTGCCGTTCCGATTGTTTGTATCAAATTTCAATTTGAATTAGCTAACAAATTTCTTTCAAAATAATTTATTTTTACAAACGATGCTTCTGATGAAGCTTGCGTGGCTGTTCTCTCTCAAAATTTTAATGGTTAAGAGTTTCCAATTTCATATGTGTCGCGCACATTTCCAAAAGGTGAATTACATAAGTCAACAACTATTAACGAGCTTACTGCTGTTCATCGTGCGATAAAATTCTTCTGTCGTTACTTATATGGTCAATACTTCCTCATGAATAAGGGTCATGGGCCTCTTTGCTCTCCATTTCCAATGAAAGACCCTTCATCTAAGTTAACTAAATTTCTGTGCCACCCTCTTTTTTGTGGCTTTGTTTAGAATTGACTATTATAGAATTAAGTGCATTCAGTATAACTGCCTTTCTGGGAAGATGGCAACTGATTGGTATGCCTTTTTCTGCCTTTCAATTCCGCAAAAGCAGTGGTAACTCGCCTGAAAAATTGTCATTTTTTTCCGCAGAATGAAGTTTACTGCCTGACGCTAAGCGAAGGACTGAGAACATCCAAGAGACTTATGTAAATGACGCTTTGTTGACTAGATCCTCAACATTATGTAAAGTATTTGAAAATTCGATATTAAAATTTATAGATATTGCAGAAATAGAAACAATTGGAACATAATAGATCCACAAGCTCAATCATTTATTCCAAACAATGGCGAGGAAAAGTACTATTCCTTCCTGGGGAGGAAACTGCACCTCCCTGATGTGGAGGATAAAACTATATTCCTTCTGTACTTAAATAGTTTTAATAGTTCAGTACAATAATGATTATAACGTTGGAAGAAAAAACTTTTTTCTCAGAACCACGCTACAGAGGTTTGTCAAGATGTCAAAATAGGCCTCTGAAAATATTAACCCATCAATATTAATCTTAAGGTGGTCCGCATTGCACTTCTCGATATCCCATAAGAATAACACGGAAAAAAATTTTTCTTCTGATTTTTATAATTAATAAATGATAAATTGTACTGCAATATCCATCATACCTTTTCGTAGATAATAGAACGCTCTACATAAAAGCTCTTATGTCATTTTCGATTAATCAATTCAGTCTAAAGTTATCCAAGGCCAAAGTTGAATTCATTCTCAATTTAGCCTTGATATTAATGCCTCATATTTTCAGAGACCTATTTTGGCATCTAAACGAAACTTTTCGATAATTCCATAAAATGTTTCACTTCCATTCGATAACTTTTCTCTTTCCACCCTTCCTTTTCTAGATACTTCGACTGGAAGATTGGAGTAAGAAATGAGCATTCAATAAATATAGGCGAGGAGCCACCAATCTTGAAAGCTCCGTATCAAGCTTAATGAAAATTAAAAGTAAATACTTAGACGAACTAGATTTGCTTGGTCGGCGTGAATTTAATTGGTCGAGAATATTTTAAATAAATCATATACATTATTAAATTTCCGTAATTTTTTACATCACGGATTTTGTTAAATCTTATAGATACTTCCATGCAAAATTATATATTCATTTAAAAAATCCCGTCCGACCAATTTTTAGCCGGAAAGGTCGCGCATTCCTATTTGAATGGTGTGTTAGGGGTTAGAATTTATCCATTATCACGGAAACCTTTTTTTTCATCGTGTATAACAGATTTTCTCCACGACTAAATAATAACGCACAAATTATTTTCACATATTCAGCTGCATAATGATATAAATTCTTCACACCAGTAAATCATGAAAAATAATTCTCTCTCGTTAGCCAATCACATTCTATTATTATCAAAATTCACGCTAAAATGAATTGAAATGAATAAATCAAATCGTCTCTCATAAAACTTCAAATACCAACGCAAATCGCTTCTGACAGCGCGTCGTTTGAAACGTCAAAATAATTATATAATCATAATATTACGTATTAGAGATAAAAATGGACAGCAGTAGCGATAGTGAATATGTACGCCTCCCGAAATTAATTTCATTTATAAATGTAAGGGTTCCGATTGAAAATATGAGTTACGTATATACGAGTATATTTGCTCTTTACATTTTTATAAATATGCTCTATAGCCTAGTGGTAGAAATGGTGGATGACTATGGCACGGACGATCGGGGTTCGATCCTCACTCACTCACGAAGTTTTTTCAGTCGTGGAGAAAGTATGGTCTTTTACTGGTGTATAATGGCTATCATTCACTTGGATGATTCCAAAACTCACTCGTTCCGCTCGCTAGCTTGGGAAACTTCATCCTCGTGAATAATAACCATCATTCTGCACTCGTTGAAGAATATACTATAATTATGTGGTTGAAGATTATACTGTCATGGATTTAACTTCGTTTAATACATTTCTTTTGGAGTCATATGTATCTCCTACCTCTGGCTTCTTTCTCACATATTAACCTATACAGGGTGATTCATTACTAATTGGAAATAATTTAATAGTAG